>BQNB010028913.1:436-32159 GCA_026074375.1 Tanacetum coccineum
TACTTAACTAAACTGTCATTACTAAATTTTTCTTAAAATCCATTTTTAACACTAAATCTGCTAAAACCTTATATCTACTCTAACTTGAACTCAACTAATTAAGCTATTTTAGCACTAAAAACTAAAGCTTATGAAAAGAAATAAGCTAGTTACTCAGCTAGGAATTTGACACTAGTTAAAACAGATTTAACTAAAAGGTTTATTTAGCTAGAATAGGCAATGGAAAATTAACAACAGCTAATACTAATGATCAACTAAACAACCTTCAATAAGGAATAAGCATTTCTGAATTCACAATAAGCATCTATATTAAACTTCAAATGCTAAAATGAAATATAGGAAGTGAAACCTGAATTTTTGTAATCTCAGTCACTAGGCCACTCTTTCTGAGTGAATGGCCTTAAAATTCAATATCCTAATGGCACCTTGCCTTTAAACCAAGAGCTTAAGCTCAATAAGCTAACTTGAGCTTATCAACTCCAAAAGCTTCCATTATTCAATCAACTTGAACTCAAATGAACTTTATTGAATTAAAATTGACAAAATCAGTATTTAGAAGACTTTTTACAATATTTGAACAACTTCTGAACTAAAGGAAACAAAATAAGCTAAATTGAGCTTATTTTGAGCTTATTAGCTAAAAACAGCTTATAACATGAAAACTTAATCACAAACTCCACTCAACTATTTTATTTGCTTTAAGAAGAGAAGAATACAAGGTAAAGAACAAAGAGTACAACTGAATTTTGAAAGTTTTAAAAACTCAAAAGATGAACAGTACACGTGAATTGAAAAGAGAAAATTACAAAGTAAATTGAACTAAATCTAACTAAAAAACTCTCTAAACTGAATAACAATCTCCTATTTATAGATGAGGGTGAAGAGAGGATGAGAGCTTCAATCGTTCCAAGCCCTTGGATCTCTTCTATTTGAATTTAAGCCGTTGGATGTCTTTGGTGATGTGTTCGGACCAATAGGAAGCTGCCACATGTGCAAAATGATGTGGAAATGGGTAAATACGAGGTGGGGTGATTTGGAAGAGACGGGAAAGGTGATTTAGGGAAGTTGGGTTTGTTCGGTGTTTTGGCGGGAAAATTGGTTATAAAACGGTTAGGGGGAAAAGTATGACCCGCGTGATGTTTGAAAGTTTAGGAATATTACACAACTAGCCCTTGTGTTTCTTTCTCAAATGTGTAGTGTAAAATGATTTTGAAACTTTATATTTCTGGCCCTTGAAGTTTTGTAAACAAGAAATGGGCTTTGATTTTGGGCTTTTGTGATCCAAATGATGTAGAAAGGCCCAAAGGGTATTTTAGTAATTTTGCATCCTCTTCAAAGGGTATAATGGTCTTTTCACTTCAAACTTTTGTCCTTTTCTTTACTTTCTTGACTTTTCTCTTGTGTCGGGCTGATCCGGCTTTGATATCTTTCTCTTGATCACTTGTCTCTTCATTTCTTGTCGGTTTTTGCTTGTTTTTGCTCTTTTTGACTTTGATATCCTTTCCTGCACATTATGACACAAAAGCACACATATTTCCATCTTTTGGCATATTTTTGGCTTTTATTGGCGAAATCCTGGGTATTTTATGTATACAATTTAACACTTATCAAAATTCCCCAAACTAAAGGATTGCCGTGTCCTCACGCAATTTTATTAAGTGTACACTTTGTAAACTAACAAGTTTCCAAAATGCCCTTGTTTTCACCTTTTATGAATCCCCTTTTTAAACATCTTAAGCTTTTTCTCAACATTTTATCTCATGGAAACACATTAATGGCAATCATTGCAATTTTGCAACTTTTAGGCTCATTGAAATAGGCTACTCCCGATTAATAGAGCACAAAAGAGGAAAATTCGTCTTCCCTGACTTTTCACTAGACTAAACAAAGCTATTAAACAAGATCATTGTCAATATAAGTCCAAATGGTTAAGCTCTTATACTTACAACTTGTGAACTTTTCACTCCCAAGAATAAATTAATGATTAAGATGTGTGCACTCTTTTCAACTTAACCATAGATCAATTTATCTTTATAGTTGAAATCCATCTAAGCTTTACACTTAAGCCTTGTGAGCTTAAATGTTAATAACATAGATAAACCTCAACTCAAAGCTAAAAGAAATTGGGAAACAAAATTTATAACTTGATTTTAGGAAATGAAATTTTAATTTTAGTCGTTTTAACTACCGTTCGAGTTTTAATTATATATCATTAAAGTTAAATTCTCGCGAAACTATCAACAATCCCACGCGTCAATGCTACAACGTGTACCATCAAACAAATTAAAGTTTACATCAGCAAGTGTTATATGATTATTAGGAACAGATTAACTATATACTTTCATAATTTCTTTTCGTTGGTTACGAAGTAAAAACGCTTACGTTTCGCAATACAAATTACACATTCGGTCGTACCCGGAATGCACCTTCTTACCTATCTACAACTTAAACACAATACCCACAGTTTTATTCAATACTTTACCCAATAACTCAACAATTTAATATTTTGCTTTCCTATTACTCTCTAAAAACCAGGAGTTAACATGTACACATGAGATAACACATCATACTTAAATCTTCTATTAAGTCTTTCATTATTACATGAACCCTTACACACACAGTGTACTTGACGACACCATGTTTCTATAATAATTGTCTTGTCATTGTCCTTTCCCTCCCTCAACACCATGCCATCTCTCCCTCCTCCTAGGGCAGAAGAAAGCACTTACACAATTGTACCTTAACACCTACTAATTAACTAGAGTTAGTTAAGGTTAATCATGGTTAGTTACTATATATAAATCAAGAAACTAGTTTATTTCCATACACATAATCTTTTTCTTGGATAATATGACAAGCAAAACATATCTTCATTCTTTGTACTGACTAAATCAGTAATTTCTCATAAATTTATGATAATACACGCCGGAAAATCCACTCATCAAGAGGCATCCTTATAATATAAAGTTCACAACAAAGAGCTACAGGAGGAGCCAGTAGTCTTCCAAGCTTCCTACAAAAAACTGTATGTACAACTTATATCAACGACACAAGGCTTCACCGGACTCCCATGGAAAACCACGTCGCGCTCCCCATTAACCTTACTCGCCAACTCAAACTCCCCCTTCAACCCTCCCCACCAAACAACTTTGACACTGACATCAAGTTTCACTAAACCACCCGCACTAAGCCCAACCGCTACGACCACTACCACACAACGAACCCACTCCTCTCCTCCCGAATACTTTTGAAAAAATACGGGGTAAGGAAACCCATTTTAACTCTAATAGAAATAACCAACCAGCCACCATCAGCGACGTCGTCTTTCCCCACAAATTTTCATTAACTCCACATTAGTACACATTGTCTAGAATAATTTGAGAATAAACCTTGAGATCTTTTGTGTCTGAACCTCACTCTCAATTTAAACCGAAGACACGAAGACAGTTAGAAACTCTTTTCTTTTATCCATCATCAAGCACTTCAAGGTTCATTTTCCCCACATTGGTCCTCTTGGACTAAATAAGGTGATTACCTTCGAGATATTGTGTCGGTCGCTGGAGATTACGTTGATCGTCACTCTTTTCAGGGTCTTTCAAACCCTTTTCAAACACGGGTATGTATAGATGACAATATGTCTTGCATGAAGGGTTGTAAAACAAGTTTCTTTTATATTGAATGAAGGGCTATTCCAGACTCTATGCCTTAGAGGCATGCGGATTCGGTTATTACTAACCCAAAGCCTCATACTGGTAGTTATGATGATTCAAAGGTTAGGAGGTTGAGTGCCTTCGTTATGAAGCTTTGTGATATGCCTAAGGGCATCTTGGTTCTACCTGGTTTAATTCGGGTATGGAAGAGTCTTACTTGTGATCCGATCTTGAGGGGTTCCGATGGAAATGGTATAGGGGTATGGTTTATTAACTTGTCTTATTTCTTTGGCTTATGCTTCCTATTAACTTGTCTTTTTTCCTTGCAGTTATAGGTAATTATGATTTCTTGTGTTTGCTCGAGTGGGAAGGTCCAGAGGTTCAGGAGGAAGCTCATCACAATGAGAGGCCTACCCTCTAAAGACTTCCCTTCTACTATACTCTTATTACTGCTGTTAGATTTTCCATCCCTGAGCCTACTTTGGATGAGCTTATTGCAATTTCTCTTGATACTAAGGTTTTGGCCAATGCCGAAAAAATCCAAGAAGCAAAAAACCTCTACTTCGAGCCAAGTTGCTAAGCGTACCCGATTAGCCACGACCTATGCTGCTAGTGGGAGTGCTAGGAAGAATTTGTGTAATAAATCGAGTGATGATGATGATTATGATGG
Source organism: Tanacetum coccineum (assembly GCA_026074375.1). Lineage (NCBI taxonomy): Eukaryota > Viridiplantae > Streptophyta > Magnoliopsida > Asterales > Asteraceae > Tanacetum > Tanacetum coccineum. The sequence goes on from BQNB010028913.1 coordinate 4,757, forward strand.
GGTTTGTAAAGTTGGTGAGCAAAATGATGAGTAAGATGATGATTGTGTTGAAATTATGTTGATTATCCCTATCAGGTCTGCTACCAAGTTACCCTTTGGAGTAAACTAGGGCGAGGAGAACTCTAATCTCTCCGCTACTGAAGGTTTAAGGCGAACATGTATTTAACTTCTTAACCATTCATTCTTTTACTTTACGTCGTATATGTCTAACATATTTTCTTCTCACAGGTGCTCGGACGAAGGATATTGTGGATGGTCGTGTTGATACTCCCTTCAAGAATGCCGCTCGTCCTTATAGTTCTGCCGGTACAAACCCTTTTGTTGTTGGTCCTTCTTCCGCCGCACCAGGCACCTCTAGTAATGACATTGAAAGGGACTTCTTCCCTTTTGTGCCTGGTCCCTACTATGCTGACTATCCATAGGGGGTCTTATTGGTGGTTCATACCAGATTAGCCGCAAGGAGTAGGAGCTTCCTTGTGACCCTGCTTTTGAGATTCTTAATAAGGAGGTTTTTAAAGATCCTAAGGTATGCAAAGCTGTTGTTCCCTAGTTTCCTACCCCGACTGAAGTTGTGCGGGTTGAAACTTTGTCTGATGAGCAGCTCACCAAGAAGTTGAGTGTTCTGCACTAGGGGTGAGCAAAACGGACCGCGGACTGGACCAGACCGAGAAACCGGCCCGAACTAGACCGATCGGACCGGACAGAACTTATTTCGGTCTGTCCTCGGTCTATCCTTTTCCTTATTTTTGGTCCTCGGTCTGGTTTGGTCTAAGGAAAAAACTGGCAATTACGCCTTATTGGACCAGACCAGACCGAAGAACGAACCAAACCGGACCATTTCGGTCTGGTGTTTTGGCCAAATTCAATATTCGTCCGGTTCGGTTTTTGTCGGTCTGGTCTGGTTTTCAGACTGTGAGCACCCTTATTATGCACTATGTTATGATGTCTCATGGTGGGGAGTTGCTAGCCCGGTTTCGAGGCTTGATTAAGGCCCATGATCAATACAAGTTGTTAAGCAAAAGTTTAAGGGTTTACAACAACAGCTTTCTTATATTAATAGCCTGAACTCTAAAATTTTTGATCTGAAGGAGCAAATAGGTACGCTTAATGAGAGGGTTGAAACCTCTAAGACTACTTTGGTTAAAGCCACGGAAAAGTCTAAGGATAGGAAGAAGAAATCCAAATCCCTCTCCCAAGCTCTGGATCAGTTTACTGCCAAGGCTACTCGCGTAGCTTCTGACTCAAATGATGCTCGGAGAGTCGAGGCTCAGATTAGTGACCAAATTGTTGAGGCTTAGTCTTAACTTGGTGATATATAGTCGATGTTACAATCTCTTAAATGCTCTACTATTGAGAAGGATTCTGAAATCCTTTGCTTGAGGAATGAGAATGAAGTTTCTCGCCAAGAGTTTGCTTCTTTCATTCAAAGTGGGTTCCAAATCATGGTTCAGAAGTTCTTGGGTAGTGATGAGTTCAGTAGTGTCCAGGGGGACTTCTTTCTTTGGTTGTTAATGTTGGGTTTGAGCGAGGTCTTCGCCTTAATCATAATGAGGAGCAGCTGGATGAGGCCATGAAAAAGATTTCCAAGTTTATGCATGGTGCCCAAGATAAATTGGCTAAACCTACCCCTCTTGTTGCCACTATGAAGTACCTATATATGTATAAGGTTGTTGACCATATGGACCGTCCTTTGTCTGCCTTGACTAACCTTGAGTCTGACAGGCTGATTCGTCCGGTGTTTGCCTATATTCCCAGAGTTGTTGTTGTTTCTCCTCCTTCTCCGAAGGAGTTGACTATTACTCTGGCTTCTCCTCCCAGGGAGTTGGTTTCTAAGGATCGCCCTTCTTTATTTAAGGCCGATGAAAGTGAACAACCTCCAAAGGAGAGAAATGAGGAATGAGTTGATGCCCTTATTGATGAACCGGATGAGGAGATGGTTGATGCTTCTGCTGACAAGCCTGTTGAGGTAGTCTGATGACATCAAATAACGTCATTATTATAGCATCATTTATCCCATGTTTCTTACCCACTTTGTATTAATTATTGCATGAATGGGTACTTAATTGTTTATGTAACACCCCCAAATTAGGTCGCAGCGGAATAAGGGTCTAGGGCGTGTTACTTCACAGATCAATAACACAAGATATATATAGAACGACAATTAAAAGTCGTTTAAAACTGATACATTGGATTTAACAAATTGTTTATTACAAAGCCTAAAGCTTTACTTGTTCACCTGTTAAAATTACAAAGATTTCTAGCCCTTAGCAATTATACTTAAGCATAATGCTACCAAATCTTTAATTCATGACATCCAAAACATAATCACCAATGTATCCCTTGCACCTCGTGCCTTATTGACCCCCTGAAAAACATTGCTTTAAAACGTCAACATAATGTTGGTGAATTCATAGGTTTTTGTAAGTGTAACTGTAAATCACAAATAGTTTCAAGTATATATTGTAATCACCCGAACGGGGGTTGTCAATCCCCAATAGATCTATTTTATAACATTCGCGCTCACCCTCCAAGTGAAATACAGTTCATGCAACCTAAGCTAATCCGTAATCATTCCAGTAAGAGTCAAGTATGTGTTTACATCCATAAATTAAACCAAGTATTTTATCTCATTGCGAGATATATAAATAAGTGTATAAATCAATTTGTAATCAACCAAGTAAATGTATTTATAATCAAACATGTTCACACCCCAAAACTTATAAAACAAATCATGTAAAACGTAGGTTTATGAACTCACCTCGAGTGAGCTAATATCAAGTATATCACGCAAGATGCGTCCGATAATCGCCGAATGCAACCTAATCCAATATAGGTCGTATGAGTACTCGAGTACGTTGTCTAACAACTACCATATATAATCCTATTTAGTTATCATCATACTATCGTTCGGGCTATCATAATTAAGAGGTCATGACATGACGTACGAGGAGCTAGGATACTTTAAATCGTAAATCCAACAACTCGTCAATACGCCATCCGAAGAGGCCTCATTATGAAATTCCCTAGTAATATAGCACTTTGGTAACTATAACACATATATATCTATATAGCTATATCACCATCTAATCGTTTTAGCGAAATCATATTTATAAGGTAAAAACGTTTATAATTACGCCTTTTAGCAAAAATGACATAACTTCGTCGTTTTTAGTCCGTTTCTCGCGTTTCTTATGCCCACGCTTTCGTAGTAAGACGAGTGATCATAAAATCACATTTTTAGGTTTTCATGATTCTGATGTGAATAGTGATTTTACTGTTCATCACAGCTATAAACTCGTTTTTACGTTTTAATTAGCGTAAAACTTGTAAACGTCGTATCTTATTCGTTATAGCTCCGTTTTTAGCGATTCTTTCGAGCACGATCTCGAAATTAAAAGTTTTATCATATTATTGATGTTTTCAAAGTATAAGTTTCTGCCATGAATAGTAACTTTTATAAAAATAGTTTTATAAGAGTATTAACTATCGTAAACTCGTAACTAACATATCTTCTTCGTTATTAATCGGTTTTTTTTGTTCTTTAGGACCCCTCGATCCTTGTGACATGTAGTATTTTATAAAAGTATAAAATACATATGTAATTTTTCGAATACAAACAGCCCCCTAAGATAAATTTCTCAAAAAGTGTTTAAAACTTGTTTTTAGAACTTTTTAGCTTTACCACTTTGTTACAAATCCATTAGAACCCTTAATATCTTATGTCTTACATATATTAGGTCCATTAGGTCATGTTTTGTCCAAGAGTTCAAGATAACAAGTGTTCTAATCTCACTTTTAATCAAAACCCATTAAAGAAACCCTAAATGGTGATTTAGCTAAATAAAACATATGAACACATAAAATCATAAGTATGAATACATAAAGAGTCTTATATGACCTTAATGATATGTAGTATGATGACCAACACAATCCAAACCCTTGTTTGGATCACAAACTAAGCTTGCAAGTATGAAAACCCTAGATTAGGTTTGAAACCCTAATCTTCCATTTTTTGCTTCAACACTTGTAAATGGTTAACCAATGCTTGCAAACACCTTAGAAGGTCTTAGGAATGATGTGTGTATGTTTGTATAATTGGTAGAAAAATTTGTATGGATTGTGTAAAGGGGTGTTTTTGAGCCGTGGCCTATCAAGAGTAAAATGGGAGAGATTGTTTTGATTTACACCTTAGGAATGTGTTATGTGTGTTTATATTGCTAGTTAAGTCCTTATATAGGAGCTAACCATGGTTAAGGATCCCTAGTTAAGTCTAACTAGGGTAAGGTTAAGGAAATATCTAAAAGATATTTTAGATCAATATCTAATAAATATCTAGGGTTTTAAAAATGTGTATAAGTAATTTCCGGGTATGCTTAAACATATTTAATTGCGAAACGTAAACATCTTACGCAACCAATAAAAAAATATATAAAAAGTTAATTATTACTTTCATAAAAATAATATATTGCTTGCTTGATGAAAACTTTAATTCGTTTGGTGTCCGATTACGCTAAACGATAATTTTTTTAACTTACGCGATTTAACTTTACTATTACGATTTAAAAGCAAACGCGTAAAATCCTAAAAATAACTTGTGAATTTATTGACGTCGTCAATGACCCTAAAACACGGGGTGTTATAGTGTCGATAACCTGATCTTGGTTGATTTTGAAGATTTTGACTTGTGTATGCTATTTGCTTTCCAAGGACCTCAATCTGTGCACTCAATGCGAAAGTAGTCTCAGAATAATGGGCACTCACACCAGTGGTAGGGCCATAATACACTTTGGCGTCCCACTAAAAATGATGTTGTTTTATATTCTCGATCAAATCATATGCCTCTTTAGGAGTCTTACGCATGATATTGTCACCGGGAGCCACCATAATTTTTTCTCGGTCAATCATTGTTATTCCATGGTAAAAGGTTATGATTTGATTAAAAAGAATGATTCTATGATCAGGACATTTCTGCAAGCATGATGTATATCTTTCCCAAGCTTCGAATACTGACTCCGTAGGCAATTGCTGGAAATTCATAATGTCTTTCCTAAGCTGCAACGTCTTAGAATAAGGGTAGTATTTTGATAGAAACTTGAAGACCATCTCTTCTCAAGTATGAATAGAATGAGTTTTAAGAAGATAAAACCAAGATTCAGCTTCTTGGGTTAAAGAAAATAGGAAAAGATTTAGATTCATAATGTCTTGAGAAACTTCATTTTTCTTGATTAATTGGGTGATAGATAAAAACTTGTCTAGGTGCTCGTTTGCATCTTCATCTTTAAATCCATGAAATGGACAATTCTGTTAAAGCAACTGAACCATATGATTTTTCAATACAAAATCGGTTCCTGAAACGGCTGTGAGAGCGATCGGTCCTCCTCTACCGATTAGTGACGACTTATGAAGTTCCTCCATGGTCCGAAGATCATGGGAATGGAAGGGTGAAAAATTAGGATTCATATTAATTTTTTCAAAATCAAATAAAAGTGACGGTTCACCACGATTTCGTCGACTAATTAATCTCTCGGGATATTCAAAAGGCGAAAAGAGGTCGGTCGTAGAAGAACGTGTGCACATGCACTAAAAAGAAATAAGATAGAAAATAGTTTTGGGATTTTGTAAAGATAATAAAAGTGAAGTAAAATTGTTTTTAGTATTTTTAATATATATATATATATATATATATATATATAAAAGAAAAGGAAAAATAAAATAGAAATGAAAAATATTTTTGGATTATTTATTTATTTATTTTACTTTTTAATTTATTTTTTAATTTTTTTAATTTTTTAATTTTTTTTACAAACACCAAAATGAACTTTCAAAAGAAAAGATCCTCAAGGCACTAACTCGAAACACAACGCAAAAATCGTACAAATCTCCCTAGCAGCGGCGACAAAAACTTGATACGCGTCGTAAACGTGTCGAGTAATAATATAGTATTTCCCGTTTGATAAAATAATTACTTGAGGACAAGTAATAATTAAAGCTTCCGAAGTCGTGTCCACGGTGAGAAATGAATAGAAATTCACGTTGATGTCTTTTATTGGATGCTTGATTATCGAATATTTTTGGTTGGTTTTATAAAATTAAAAGCTATACTAAAAATTAATACTAAGAAATATTAAGCTAAAAGATTTAAAAGATGTGTCTAAAGGATATGCTTGTCATGTGCATTGAAAAGATCATTAAGTGTGACGGAGTGTTTGAATTGATGAACTAATACCCGTTTAAAAAACTATTTTCTCACAACGTTGGTTTATTTTGAAAACAATCCTTTATTTTGATAGAAATTACTAGATTAATGTTTGATTATCCTAACAGCTTTTTCCCGTCAAAATAACCAAAAAGAAATATAAAAAATTCGAAAATTATTAATCAATAATCCCCTTTATTTCACACTTAACTCTCTAGTCACTACTCACTTAACAATAAATCTATAAAAGCTTTATATACTAAATAACTTTTTAAAAACTATAAAAGCTTTAAACTTTAGAAATAAAGTTAGCTTATAAGACCTTTAAGCTCCACGCCTTATATGTAGAAATGGTTCCATCAACATCAAAACACAATCAAGGTTAATATGAACAATATATAACTTATAAGCTATAGATGAAACTAAACGCTATAAGCTATTAATATAGAAAACTTGATCGACAATGAAAACAATAAATCTAAATCCACCCAAAACTAAGGTGTCCACTTCAAAAAGTAAACAAGAATTAAGTATATTTAAGGACTAGATCTAAAATAATAGACCAAAAAGCTAAGTAAACTAGCTAAAAGCTATATAAACTTCTCGAAAATAAGCTATATAAAGCTTATTCGAGAGCTTAAAAACCAAAAATATATGAAATAAGCTAAATTGAATACGCTATAAGGAAGCTATCCGAAAATAAGTTAATTTCAATAATCCAAGAATAAGCTATATAAGAGCTTATTTGGATATAAGCTAGAAAAATAAGATAAGAAAGATTAGAGGATAAGAAAAACAAATAAGCTTAATTCACACCAACCTTCAATACATTCATCTTCATTAATAATAAGCCAAGTACAATAAGCTAAGATAATAAGCTATAAAAGCTTTTACAAAAATTAAACTATTACAAAATAGGCTAAAAACTAACTATGTGAAAAATAAGTAATAGAAAGTGTTGGGACATACAAGAGTGAAGGTCAAAGTAAAAGTCAAAGTACTGCTAAGTGAAAGATCGAAGTACTGTCTGCCTAGTATGGAAAAGTTCTGTATCTAAACAGAAGCTTAGATAAAGCATATGTGGTTTCAAATAACTTATCAGCCTACTAGAAGTTAATGGTGCAGCTGTTTCTAATGAAGATGCAATCAAAAAAAATTAGAGCTCTACGCCTTCATCATGGAACTATGTAGCCATTATGAGGAACAAAGTATGGTATAGAATGATTTGGATATTGATGATCTATTACAATAACCTAATGTGTTTGAAAGCTGATATCATAGTTCTTTGGATTATCTTCAAACTTCTAGAATGTTGCCTTTCTCTTGCGTAGACAACTAGCAGCAGTAATGAAGTTAATACTGCTAATGGTGTTTCTACTGCATCATGACATAATTCTCAGGGACAAGTCTTCTATCATCATATACTGATGATCTACTGTTTTCATTCTTTGTTAATCAGTCAAATAGTCTAAAATTGGATGATGAAGAACTGTGCAGATTGAGATCATGATGATTTGAAGAAATGGACCTTAAATGGCAGGTGACCATGCTTTTATGGAGGTTAAGTGATTTTATAAGAAGCTAGATGAAAGTTCATCTTCAAATGGCAAAGATCCCTGTAGGTCTTTGATAAAAACTAAGGTGGATTGCTTTTATTTTGTCATAGAAGGGACCATTTTGCAAGGGAATGTAGAGCACCAAGAAATCAAGGGAACAGGATTGGAGATGACAGGTATTAGGAGCAGGGGACAACACCTGATAGGACTGTACCAGGTGGAGGACCTCTGATTGCATTGGTGTGTTCAGGATAATGCTTTGATTGTCCAAGTTGGATGGATATGACATGGAGTTATAATAGCTCAAGATGAACCAACTGAGTTACTCTCATAAGCCTACACTTTAACTACTTCAGGGTCTGACATTGAGGTACAATCTTGTTCTAAAATACTGTGTGAAAACATATGACAAACTTCAAAAATGTTTGATGAACACAGTCAAACTCTTTGTAAGGCGTAATCTAGAAATTGTTGCTTATCAGTTAGCCTCGAATCTGTAGAGGCACGTTTGTTGTTTTCATAAAACAATGAAGTTGTCTATGAAGATAGATTACAGTCTTAGAATTTAAAGTAAAGACAAAAGTAATGCTATCACTAGACTTAAAAATCAGTTTGATGAAACCTTAAGAGAAAAAGATGATTTAAAAGCTAAAACTTGAACAGTTTGATCCTCTTCTAAATACTTTATATACTCACCTAATTAATAGTCAATATAAGTTCTAATGATAAAAAAACTGGTCTAGGTTATATTTTTTTTTTTTTTTTTTTTTTTTTTGTTTTTTTTTTTTTTTTTTTTTTTAAAATTTTTTTTTTTTTTTTTTTTTTTTTTTTTTTTTTTTTTTTTTTTTTTTTTTTTGATCAATTGAATGAAATTGATTCAATGGAGTGAATTGTTTAATCAGTGTGGTTTTGATAGTCGTTTAAGTTAATAGAGATGGACATTCAAACAATGATTAGGTTCAAATGGATAATGGATATCATGTTGTTCTCATCTTCTAACTAGGAACTACATGCCTCCAATAGCTGACCTATCTTTATAGGATTTGTGATTATGCTTATAGGGCCTACAACAAATAGACTTGTTTTAGGATGTCTCAAGTTAAAACATGTATCTTCAAACAAACAATAGTAGTGTAGAAATGGCTAGATTTGAATTGTTAGGCCTAGTTGAGTTATCATTGAAGATTTGGTAGTGTGATGATGAGGATATTTTTCCAATTTAATGGTTTGCAAGCAACGAACAAACCTGTTTAAAATGATTGAGTTTAACTAATGCTAGTTGAATCTGTTAAACCTAAACAAGATGAAAAACCTAGGATAATCACTCAAAAGCCCTATGGTAGATCAGAGAGATTGGAATGGGAAAATGACTCAAAAACTGGGGTTAGGATTTGGGTTTACAAAGAAAGCATTTTTTGTTTGTGGCACTTACAGCCATCTTAATAAAAAGACTTTGATTTCATGAAAAAGAGAATGGCTAAAAAGTCTGTTTTGATAAATAGAAAAGAATACTGGTCAAAGGGAAATTATACCAGTTTGGAAACAGTGCTTAGAGAATAAATCATCAAAAATATATTTGTTCCTTCTCCCTTCTTAACTAGGCTATGGAAGAGTACAGTTAGTGCTGCAAGCATAGATCTCCTAGAGCAAACAAGCATCACTAAGCTACATTCAGACCAGTTAATATGCTACTTATACAAATAGAGTGAACGTTTCAAAATTAACAGAACAAACAAATGCTTTTCATAAGTCTCATTCACCTATTAGAAGGTCTTTTTATAAATCAACAGCACCAAATACCAGGATTTCAAATGAAAAAGTTAATACTGTCAGAGTAAATGGTGTTAATACTGCTGGGCAAACAGCAGTTAGTGCTGTTAAGGGAAATGGGGTCACTGCTGTTAAGGCCTCAGCAGGTTGTGTTTGGAGACCTAAAATGACTGATTTAAACAATGTCTCCAAAGACAATAGTGGATCATGGGTCTCAAAAAGAGTAAATTATATAGATCCACAAGGCAGACTCAAGTCAGTAGTGGCTTGGGTCCCCAAGAGACACTGACTCTCTTACTTTTGTGCAGGGAAATCCACAACAAGCTTTGAAGAACAAAGGAATATTTGACAGTGGATGTTCCAGGCACATGACAGGGAACAAAGACTTCCTTACTGACTATCAAGACATTGATGGAGGTTTTGTTGCTTTTGGTGGAAGTGCTAGAGGTGGTAAGATAACAGGAAAAGGAAAGATAAGAACAGATAAGTTAGACTTTGAAGATGTGTTTTTTGTCAAAGAACTAAAGTTTAATCTTTTCTCTGTCTCACAAATGTGTGACAAGAAAAACAGTGTTCTTTTCACTGAAACTGAATGTCTTGTTTTGTCTCCTGATTTTAAGCTACTTGATGCAAGCCAAGTACTGCTTAGAGTTCCCAGGCAAAGCAATATGTACAGCTTTGATTTAAAGAATGTTGTTCCTTCTGGAGATTTAACTTGTTTATTTGCAAAAGCCACAATTGATGAGTCTAAATTATGGCATAGGAGGCTGGGTCATGTGAATTTTAAAACAATGAATAAACTTGTGAAGGGAAACCTTGTAAGAGGTCTTCCTTCAAAGATTTTTGAAAATGACCATACTTGTGTTGCTTGTCAGAAGGGAAAGCAACACAAAGCCTCTTGTAAGGCCAAACTTGTGAGCTCTATCAGCCAACCCTTACAGATGTTGCATATGGACTTATTTGGTCCAACATCTGTTAGGAGTATCAACCATAAGACATATTGCCTTGTAGTGACTGATAACTTTAGCAGGTTTAGCTGGGTTTTCTTCTTAGCCTCTAAGGATGAGACTAGTGGGATTCTTAAGAGATTTATAACAAAAATAGAAAACTAATTAAACCATAAGGTTAAAGTAATCAGGTGTGATAATGGGACAGAATTCAAAAACAGGGAAATGAATGAATTTTGTAGATTAAAATGGATAAAAAGAGAATTTAGTGTTGCCAGAACTCCACAACAAAATAGAGTTGCTGAGAGAAAGAACAAGACTCTGATTGAGGCTGCTAGAACTATGCTAGTTGACTCACTTCTAACTACTGTATTTTAGGCTGAAGCAGTTAATACTGTTTGTTATGTTTTGAATAGGGTTTTAGTGACAAAGCCTCATAACAAGACACCCTATGAACTTATAATTGGCAGACCTCCAAGCATAAGTTTCATGAGACCTTTTGGATGTCCTGTTACTATTCTAAATACCCTAGACCCTTTAGCCAAATTTGATGGGAAGGCTAAAGAAGGGTTTTTAGTGGGTACTCTATAAATAGCAAAGCTTTCAGAGTATTTAATTCTCCAACTAGAAAAGTGCAAGAGAATCTGCATGTAAACTTTCTTGAAAATAAACCAAATGTTGTAGGACAAGGACCTAACTGGCTTTTTGACATTGATTCCTTAACAAATTCTATGAATTATTAACCAGTTACTATAGGGAATCAAACTAACAAAAATGCATGTCCACAAGAAGCTAATGGTAATACAGGTTTGAAGCAAAGTGTTGATGCTGGATAATCTAAAGAAAAGAATGTGTCTACTCAACAATATATTGTGTACCCATTATGGTCTTCTATCTCTTCAAGCTACAAGAGCTCAGAAGAAAATGATACAGCTGATGATTCTGCTGGTAAATCTCCTATACAAAAATCAGCAAGTGAGAATGAACAAGCCTTGAAGAATGTTCTTGATAAGATGATGGATCAAGAGAAGGAGGCTACAAAGCAATCAGATATTGTTAGAAAATAGTTTGAAGCACAATGTAACAGGCGGAATCTTTCAGGGAAGACTACTAGAGCTAGCAACACTAACAATTTAATACTGTTAGCACACCAGTTAATGTTGTTGGTGCACCAAGAACTTCTAATGATGTTGGACCATCATTTGTTCCTCTTGGTGAATCCTTTCCAGATGATCCTCTCATGCCTGATTTGGAGGATACTGTTGAAGTACAAAATACTGGCATTTTTAGGAGTGCTTATGATGATGATGATTTGGATACTTACAATTCTCCTTATGCTGATCATGTTATGGGTGAAGAGGTTGATTTCAACAATATGGAACCTTCAATTGTTGTTAGTCCTATTCCCTCAACTAGAGTACACTCTATTCATCCTAAAGATCAAATAATTGGAGTTCCAAGATCAGCAGTACAAACAAGGGGCATGACAAAGAAGAGTTCTAGAGAACATGCTATGATTAGCTACATCCAAAAACAGAGAAGGAAAAATCATAAAGATTTCTAGAACTGGTTATTTGCATGTTTCCTCTCTTAACAAGAACCCACAAAAATAGCTCAATCCCTTGATGATGAAAGTTGGGTTGAAGCAATGCAAGAAGAGCTGCTTCAATTCAAGATTCAAAAAGTTTGGACACTAGTTGACCTACCTTATGGAAAGAAGGCTATTAGTACAAAGTGGATGTATAGAAATAAGAAAGATGAAAGGGGTATAGTAGTCAGAAACAAAGCCAGACTGGTAGCACAAGGATACAAACAAGAAGAAGGCATTGATTATGATAAGGTTTTTGCTCCTGTTGCTAGGATTGAAGCAATCAGATTATTTTTGGCCTATGCATCATTCATGAATTTTCTTGTGTACCAGATGGATGTCAAAAGTGCATTTCTCTATGGTACTATTAAATAGGAGGTATATGTTAGCCAACCTCCAGGTTTTGTGGATCCATAATTTCCAGAACAAGTTTACAAGGTGGAGAAAGCCCTATATGGGCTACACTAAGCTCCTAGAGCTTGCTATGAGACTCTTTCTACCTATCTGCTAGACAATGGATTCTACAGAGGAAAAATTAATAAGACTTTGCTCATAAAGAGAGTCAAGGGTGATATTTTATTGGTACAAGTATATGTAGATGACATCATCTTTGGTTCCACTAAAAAGTTATTATGTACAGATTTTGAGCAAATAATGCACAAAAGGTTCCAAATGAGGTCAATAGGAGAGCTTACTTTCTTTTTAGGTTTACAAGTCAAACAGAAAGAGGATGGGATCTTCATTAGTCAAGACAAGTATGTTGGTGAAATCTTGAAGAAATTTAGTTTTTCTAGTATAAGGACAGCCAATACTCCTATGGAACCCAACAAGGCTTTGACAAAAGATGAAGATGGTGAGGATGTTGATATCCATTTATGCAGGTTAATGATTGGGTCATTTGGTGGTGGGAAGGCAAATTCAAAAGAAAATGCAGAATGGCTGGTTTTCAAATAACAGTTTGAGCATTTACAATATCCAGTTCAGAAGGGTTAGAAAAGGGATATGACAGATTCCAACAATTACTTTCTCAGTTGGAAGCTCATGGTGCTGAAGTATCAACTGAGGATGCAAATCATAAGTTTCTCAGATCTTTGCCCCCAGCATGGTCCAATCTGGCAATGACTATGAGAACTAAACCAGATGTTGTAATTTATCTATTGATGATTTGTCAATAACCTTAGGGTTTTTGAGCAGGAAATTCCATGTGCCTCAATAACTCTTCAAGCGATCTAAAATGTTGCTTTTGTTTCACAAAGCAAAAGCAGCACTAATAGGGTTAAATCTGGTTTTACTAGTGCCTACAATATTTGCACTCCTACTTCTTCAACCAATACACCAGAAAAAGAAGCTCTTGCTGGTTTTGCTGATGAAGTTATTTATTTCATCTTTGCCAAACAATCAGAGGACTGAGACTTGCTTCATGAAGACCTGGAACAGATTGATGACTTGGACATTGAAGAGATGGACATAAACTGGCAGATAGCAATGATTGCTATACGAATAAAGAAGTTCTACAAGAAATACAGGAAGGAGGAGAGTTCGTGTTGATGGAAAAGCACATGTTGGTTTTGTCAAAAAAGAAGTGAATGCTCAATTGTCAACACATAGTCACTTTCATCTAGGGAATGTACAGCAAAGGGGACACATGATGGGAAAGAAAGAAGATTGACTATCTTTATAACACCAAGATAGTAGAAAGCAAGAGGAATAATCACTCGGGCTTGCTGATAATGGATGGATGGTATTGTCAATTGGGTTTGAGAACACACTGCAGATGAAGAGGGACGAAATCATGCACCATGGCTATCAGCTCCGGAACTTGAGGTTATCTTTGTGTTCTAAACTTGAATCTGAATTCATACAATTACCTTAAAACACTTTGTTGTGATGAACAAATGAATAAGTAGTTGATCAAGAAGCACAATACTTGCTATAGTCAAGCTATTAGAAACTAGGGATGCTCAACTTGTTTACTTTTCAAAAACAGGCTAACTCTTTCTCTAATTGAATAGCTTAGCATTTCAGGGCAAATAGAAAATATATGAAAAAGATGAAAAGCTTAAAAAATATAGGAGAATTGGAATGAAAAGCTGTAAAAGAAAAGGAACAATTGCAGAAAACATTAGATTCATGGAAAGATTCTTCCAAGAATCTTTAGAGATTAATTAATTCAAGCATGAGTTCAATTAGTAAAAATGGGCTTAGTGGTATGAAATACATCAACATGAGGTTCTAGGTTATGAGGAAGAAATGAATTTTTCTGTTTTTAATTATTCAGAAGAGGACTCAGTTGGAAAACCTTTGTACAGTAGATTTATAAGAACTAATGATTTTAAAGGTGTTCCACATCCCTTAAGTGGAGATTATACTCCTAAACCACAAGAAGAAATTGATGAGTCTTTGTATGTTTATGGTAAAAAGGGACCCAAGAGCTGAAACCCAGTGTATCAGATGATAGATCCAGTGAATAATTACCTGTCAATCTACTGACAGTGCAAGATTATTGGAACTTCCTCTGAACATTCTTTTGATCCTAAATCTGAGATTTCAAGAGTACCTAAAGAAATGTATGTGTCTAAACCTATTACAACAAATAAAAAAGGTGTGTCTACTCCAAAATCAAAAGAGGTTGAACCTAGTTGTGTCTCACACATAAAAACTACTAGGCAACCAATCGAAGATTAAGAAACACCTAAAGTTAACAGGAAGAATTAGAATGCTATGAAGGAAAGAGAACTAGGGGAAGGTTACTCTTTCACAAAGAAGAAATGTTTTGTTTGTGTAGTTAAGTTTCATTTGATCAAAGATGTGGACTATTATTGAAAAGAAAATGGCATAAGGTGCGGCTGAGTTTAAGAAACAAAAGGTTTTTAATACTGGTAACAGGGTGGAAAAACTAGTATGGATTAATGATGACAGGATTAATCATGCTAATCAATTTGTTCCTAGATTAGTACAACTTAATACTGATAGGCCAAACATTAATTCTGTTAGGCCTAATATTAATACTGGTAGGACAAATATTAATTATGTTAGGCCTAGAGTTAATACTGTTAATACTGTTAGCTCTAGACAATCAGGACATACAGGACCTCAAAACGCTTTAGTCCTCTAAAAGACCAGGTGAATAATTTAATCAAGAACGGCATTTTTCTGAAATCACATTCATATTCGTAAGTAGACCCCTTTGCAAAAAATACAGCACAAATGTCTTCATTCTTCAATACTGTAAAGGGAAATGGGGATCTGGCTGTTAAGAATAGCAGGTATAATTGGAGAAACACTATACCAAACTTCCAATTGTAATGGTGGACCAACTTTTATTAGAACTGTGTTTCAAAAGGTCCACAAAGCAGACCCAAGCATTGTAGGATTGGGGTCCCTAAGAGAAATAATTCTCTTTTTCATATGCGGATCATACACTCAAGAACATGGAATAATAGTGGTATAATTTGATAGTGGTCTGCTTAGGGCAATGACAGGTAACAAGGATCAACTGGAGGGATTTTGAAGAATTCATTGGGGGATCTGTTTCCTTTTGGAGGTTGCTAATGGCTACATAACTGGTAAAGGAAGAATAAGAGTTTGGTAATTTAGATTTTGATAGTGTGTCTTTAGTAAATGGAATCTAGGGCATTTTAAACTTTCTCAAATCTAATGTGTGATAAGCAGCACTAGGTTCTTTTATTGAAACGGATGTTCTTGTTGTAGTCTTCAGGACTTTAAGATGTGATGAAAATCAGATTACTTCAAATGTGTCCTTAGACCTCACCATATATACAGTTTTGATATGTGGACACCTACACCTGCTAAATGTTTTGCCTGTTTGGGTGCTAAGGTCACATCTGATGAAATCTTAAAATGTGGCACAGAAGGTTTGGTCATATCAATTTAAAAACCTAAACAAACTGTGAAGGAAAACCTAGTAAGATGGTTTCTCCTTCCAGGTTTTCAGAAATGACCATACCATGTGTTGCTGTGCACATAAAGGAAAGCAACACAAGGCCTCCTGCAAGGCTAAAATTAGAAAGATTATCACCTGAGCCATTACACACCTTGCTTAGATGGATCTTTTTGGATCCTATTCTGTTAAAAAGCATTAATCATGCCAAGTTATTGCTTATGATTAATGAGGATTGCCCAAGATTTAGTGGGTATTCTTTTGGCCTATAAAAGGATGAAACTAAGTGGCATTCTTCAAAACTTCATTAGGCAGATTGAAAATTAGCTTAATCATAGGGTTAAAATCATTAGATCAGATAATGGCACTGAATTTAAGAAAAGGAGATATGCTTGAATTTTGTGGAAACAAGGGAATAAAACAAGAGTATACGCTATGCCAGAAACTCCACTTCAGTATTGGTAGTTGCTGAAAGATTATTGAACAGGACTCCTAATTGAGGCTGCTAGAATATGATAACAGACTACTTTTACAACTTCTTTTTGGGCAGAAGCACTAGTTGTATGCTTGCTATATTCTTTAATAGGGTTAAGAGTGGACTTTAACCTTGAAACATACTTCCTTATCAGGCTTTTGTTTGGCCACAAACCAATTATTAAGCTACATAGACCTTTTGGGTGTCATGTTACAATTGTAGATACTCTTAGTGTTTTGGCCAAGTTTGATGGAAAATCTGATGAGGGTTTCTAAGTTGGTTACTCACTAAAATAGCTAAGCCTATTAGGGTTTATTAATTAGTAACCAAAAAGAGTAGAAGTACATCTGCATAGTCAAACTTTTCTTGAAGATATACCCAATGTCCATGGAGTAGGATATAGATTATTGGTTAGTTAGTAGTATTTAATTTTTTCAGGTAGTTGTTTTAGTTAATTATGTTATACAAACTCCTTGCAAGAATTTTTTTCTTTGTTTTAGACTAATTTTTGCAGGAACAGCATGGATTTGTGATGTACGGAAGGTGTTGATAAGGTCTTTGTTTTGTAAGTCTTCAGTACATTACTTAATTCTGGTTGAAAAAGAGTTAATTCAGGTTGAAACATACTTAATTCTGGTTGACCAAAGTTAAGTCTGGTAGTGTTAATTTTAATTCTGGTAGGTTACAGTTAGTGCTGGTTGCGTGATAATTGAATTTTGTGTTTTTTTAAACCTGTTTAAATGTTACACCTTATAGATTTTTAACGGCGTAATGTCTGTGTCATCAGAGAAGCTATATATAGATATGTTTGATTTCTCTGTTCAATATTATTTTATTAACTAATCTTTCTTTATCAAAGTAAAACTCTTCTTTATCTGTACAAAGGATATATTCAATTTTCTTTTTACCAGCATCTAGAACATCACTCGTAACTAAACCCAGTACTTTTCAGTCCACATCACTACCTTTTATTGCAACTTTTAAATCATGACTCAATTAAAATACTGCGACAAACACAATCAAGTGGGATTTTTGTGCAAACCTGACGAAAGTGTAGGGTTTGCAGAGATAGTGGATTTTCTAAGAGGTTCCAACCTCAAGTATGCTCTAACTACTAATCTTACTATCCATGACTCTCTAGTCAAACAGTTTTGGCAGACTGCTACTGCCAAAACTCTTGCTGATGGGACTCTAGAGTTACACGCAACTATTGATACTATTGCGTATACAATCACTGAGGCATCTATTAGAAGTAAGCTTAAATTAGCAGATGCTTCAGGGATTACAATGTTGCTAAACAATGAGATTTTTGAGGGGATGGGGCATATGGGGTATCCTACTCATGGATCTTTTACCTTTTGGCGGAAAGCTTTTTCACACCCCAATGATGATTCTTAGTTTCACATATTTTACTTTGTTACGCTCTAAAATGTGGTGGATTAGATTCAATTTGGTCTAGCAATTTATTGCTACTGCCCATTGATTTGTCTTTCCTCTGGCAGAGTTTATAATTTTCAAACTTAATTGTGATGGTTATGGTGGCAAACTTGAAAAGCAAAACAAAGTTTTTGATGTATCCTCGTTTTCTGCAACTGATTTTGGATATACACACTGAAAACAAACACCCTTATCTGGCTCTGACCTTGACCAAAAAGATTTTTGGAAATATAAAAAGGGATTTTAGAGGGGCACCAAGACCTTTGTTGCTTGCTATGTTGTCTATTGTTGCTCCAGTACAAGGAAAGAAGCTCCATCTGTCAACTCAACCTAACCATGCATCTAGTGTGGTTACCACAAAACACCACCTACAAAAACAACCTATACCATCTGACAGCCACACCTATTCCACCTCTATCTCAACCCGTACCACCTACACCTATTGCTGAAACTACCAATGCATCCCTCTCACCCACACCTTCACCTGCACATGAACCAATGGAGCATACCTTTGAACAACCATCATCTGACCGACAACCTCATACACCTAGACAAGAAGCTACTACTTCCCAGTTAATGACAAGGATTGATGACTTGGAGAAGCAGCTCAAGGAAACCAAACAGACCTTTGGAAAGGCTATCCTCACTTTGGTGTAAAGAGTAAAGACTTTGGAGGTTGCTTTAAAGAGAAAGACCAAGGGGTTCTTTTGTCTGATTCTGAAGAGGAAGAAATAGAGGCTCAGGGGAGGAAGTTTCATGATTTAGATCCTCTGGTTTCTTTGTTACAAGAGCTTGTTACTCCCTCAAAGACTGTCAATGCTTCAGGGGAGGAACAAGTTGAAGACATAAGCCCTACAACTTTAGAAGTTGCTGCAATCTTAACAAAAGTTAAAAAGATCAAGTCAGTTAATAAAGGAAATAGATACAAGAGAAGGAAGAGTTCAAAAGAATCTGCTTTGGTAACTGGTTTGGACTTTGAAGAAAGTTATGGTCTGCTTTTGAAAGAAGTTAATACTGGTGGCTTGAAAGTTAGTGCTGGTATTGAAGAGATTAATGCTGGCAGTTTGGATGTTAATACTGGCATTGATCCAGTTACTACTGATAGCATAAGAGTCTCAATACCTTCTCCAGACAGAGGTAAAAGAGAAGGAAAGGCTCCTATGATAGAAGAAGAAGAGACTCAAGCTTCTAGAAAGACAAAAGAACAAATTCTTCAAGAAGAAGTAGGACTTGCTGAAGCTATCAGATTAGATGCTTTAGAAAAAGCTATGGAAAAGGAAAGAATTTGGCCAAACATAAGATTATTTGGTTTCAATTCTAGCTCAAAGGTTGGCTGAAGGAGCAAGAATTAAAGAGGAACAAAAGAAAGATAGGCTCAAGGTTCAGTTTGAAGATCAATCTCTATACTGAAGAAGATTGGGACATTTTAGAGCAAGCTTGAAGCAAATGCAGAATTGAAGAAGAGTGTGCTTGGAAATGATCTTACTGTTAAAGATTATGCAAAAAGGATGGTGGAATTGGTAAATAAGAAGAAAACACTTTGCAGAGGAATGAAGCTAAAGAAAAAAAAAAAGGAATAAGCCCATGAATCAAAAAAAAAAAAAAAACAATCCAGCTCAGAGGAAAATATATGCAACGCTTTCGAAAGTATCATGGGACATGGAAAGTTGATCTCAATTGATGAAGTTGGGATTTTTGAAGATAGTAAAGAAGATTTTGGAAAAATTGGATTACCTACTGTTCCCTATGAACTTTTGAAGCTAACAAAGGAACGTTTGTAAAGATTTGGTTTGAAGAGCTTATCAAACTAAAAAACAACAATGCAAAGAAGCTAAGTTTGATGATGAAGGTACTCAACTACAGAGGAAAGGTTTGAAGAAGACAAAAGATGATGAGCCCAACCAAGGAAGACTGGAAAGAGGAGAACAGATAGGCAAGGAAAGGATTCCATTACACACCTATGATAAGGATGATATCTGAAGATTCAGATGAAGCAAATGAAAAGATGATTCTATCTTCAGGTACTAATATTTCCCATTAAATCCGTTCCTGTAGCTACAAAAATCACCCAGTTATAGCAAATTACAAATCATTAAGCAAGGAAGGAAAGGTGGTTAACCAGATTGTAAGGGTAGATGGAAACTGATATGGTTTAACATAAGCTCTTGGCAAGCAATGATGGACTGACATATCAGAGGATGATCTTACAGAAGCTTACATGATTGTTAGAAGAAACATGGTTTGAATAAGCCAAAGGATGAATTTGAAAGGTACTATTGGGGAATCTTGACAGAACATGTTTGAAGAAACACTTAGTACAGATTAATTTGGAGTTTGCCAGGTCAACAAAGGATAAATTTTGTTGGAGATTCTTATGATGCTTGCAAGTACATTGTTTGAACTTGGAACTGTAGATGTTTATATGCTTAATAGAGAGAAAGATCCTTTGTTCTGATGTGTGCATTGTTATGTTGGACAGAAACTTCATGGAGGAAGAAAACCTGATAGGATTGTTATAAGCTTTTGGAAAATGATGGAGAAGAAAGCCGGGTATTAGGAAAATAATAGAGATTGATGAGTTAGGTCAATCTAGATGGAGATGAGGGAGAACAACACTTGGTAGAGGTGCTAATGCACTAACAAAAACAAATGGTTATCAGTCCACCATGTTCTAAGAGACACAAGGATTGCTAGTCCAGGAGCAAACGACCTTGGTAAAGATTCTCAAATCCAGTTTATGGCTGAACAATTTTGCCAAAAATTGTATTGGTTATTAAATCACCATATCTGTTTAAGTAAAGAGTTGGCTAGCCCATTAGTTTATGGATTGTGGTAAAGGCTGTGGAAAAACCATAACTAGTCCATAAGATTATGGCTTATGGTAAAGACAAATTGCAAATCATAGTAGATGGTGAAAACTTTGCCAAAAAGTGGATTGTACATCAATCACCAAGTTTCATGTCAAGAGCTTGATTATGGTAGTCAATCCACCATGGAATTTACCTTTTAAAAGTGCCTTTCTCTATGGTACTATTGAAGAGGAGGTATATGTTAGCCAACCTCTAGGTTTTGTGGATCCAGAATTTCTAGAAAAAGTTTACAAAGTGGAGAAAGCCTTATATGGTCTACACCAAGCTCCTAGAGCTTGGTATGAGACTCTTTCTACCTATCTGCTGGACAATGGATTCTACAGAGGACAAATTGACAAGACTTTGTTCATAAAGAGAGTCAAGGGTGATATTCTACTGGTACAAGTATATGTAGATGACATCATCTTTGGTTCCACTAAAAAGTCTTTGTGTACAGATTTTGAGCAAATAATGCACAAAAGGTTCCAGATGAGTTCAATGGGAGAGCTCACTTTCTTCTTAGGTTTACAAGTCAAGCAGAAAGAGGATGGGATCTTCATTTGTCAGGATAAGTATGTTGGTGAAATCTAGAAGAAATTTGGTTTTTCTAGTATAAGGACAACTAGTACTCCTATGGAAACCAACAAGGCTTTGACAAAAGATAAAGATGGTGAGGATGTTGATATCCATTTATACAGGTCAATGATTGGGTCATTGATGTATCTTACATCCTCTAGACCAGATATTATGTTCTCAGTTTGTGCATGCTCAAGATTTCAAGCTCAACCAAAAGTTTCCCACTTGAATGCAGTAAAAATGATCTTTAGATACCTAAAAGGTCGACCTAAATTAGGCCTTTGGTATCCTAAGGACTCTCCTTTTATATTGGAAGCTTTTTCAGACAGTGACTATGCAGGTGCTAGTTTGGACAGAAAATCCACAACAGGAGGTTGTCGATTTCTTGGTTCAAGGTTAATCTCTTGGCAATGTAAAAGCAGACTGTGGTGGCTAATTCAACTACTAAAGCTGAATATATTGCTGCTTCTCACTGCTGTGGTCAAGTGCTTTGGATCCAAAATCAGATGTTAGATTATGGATACAACTTTATGTAGACAAAGATTCATGTTGATAATGAGAATGCCATTTGTGTTGTCAAGAATCCTGTCTACCATTCTAAAACAAAGCATATAGAGATTAGGCATCATTTTATTAGAGATTCCTATGAGAAAATTTTGATTGAAATGGTCAAGATACATACAGACTACAATGTTACAGATCTTCTTACTAAAGCCTTTGATGTGACTAGGTTTCAGTTTTTGATTGCAAGCATTGGTATGCTTAATCCCTGAAGCATAGATTAAGGGGAAGTTATTTATGTATAGGTACAGAGGATTATACACAAATGAGGTTTGGGTTAGCATTGAAGGGTAAATATGATGTCAAGTTTCTTAATACTGCTGGGCTTAGTTGATACTGATGGGTAAAACTTTGTACTGCTAGTACAAAAGTTAGTGCTGCTAGGTTCAGCTAGTGCTGCTGTGTACTTATGTATTGTTGTAGCTGATAGAAGCTTTGTTTGAGGAAAATCTATATGGAACTATGTGTATAAATGTAGTGGATTATACAACATGGATACTTAGAATGGAGTGCAAGAGCTGCCAAGTGATGAAAATGGATTAATACTGGTAACTGATACTTAGTACTGCTAACCTTAAATGTTAATGCTGTCAGTTATTGTGAGTAATATGCAAGATGCTTTGGATTGTGTTTCTCTATGTTTGGAACTAACATTTTGCAGGTTTAGAGCTTCAATGTTATTTGATTAATGATGGTTATGCTGATTTAGTGAAAATGCTGGTGACTTTGTTAATACTGCTGATGTTTAACATGATTGGGTTACACCACATAACAAATCGTCATCAATTCACCATGTCTAACAGACAAGAAAGAATTGGCTATTCTAAGGCAAACGACAACTGGTAAAGAATTCTCAAATCCATTGATGGCTGGTAGTTTGCCAAAACCTATAAGTACGAAAGTTAGTACTGCTAGCACAAACTTAGTACTGCTAGCCTAACTTAGTGCTGCTTGTTATTGTTACTACTGTTAGAGGCATAGCAGATTCTCATTAATTAATTATAACCGTTGAGATATTTCCGCCAACAACTTGCATCTAGGGGTCTATGATTTGGAAAATTCTTGATATTTATTTTCCTTAAAAGATTTCTTCCTTATTAAGATTCAAGCTTATTAAGTCGGTCAAATCAAAACCCTAAGTGCTCTTTATAATATCTCAATTAACTTTAACAAACCCTCATACTCTCATCAACGATCTTAAACCCATAATCTTTTTCATCAATCACTCACTAAATGGCTGATTTGAAATTTGTCGATCAACACAATATGGTAGCCTATTTGGAAAAGAGTGATGAGAATGCAGAGTTTCATCAGATAGTAGACTTCTTCTCTACATGTTCAATCAATTATGCTCTCACTGTAAGTCCTACTATCTATGCTTCTTATATTGAACAGTTTTGGAACACCGCTACTTCCAAAACAATCAATTCTGTAAATTAAATACATGCTATTGTTGATGGCAAGGCTGTGGTAATATCAGAATCATCAGTGAGAAGTGATCTTCTCTTTAATGATGAGGATGGTGTAACTTGCCTCACAAATGATGAAATTTTTGAAAACCTTGCATTGATGGGATATGAACAACTTTCAACAAAACTTACTTTTCAAAAAGGTTCATTCTCTCCACAATGGGAATTCCTAATACATACCATCCTTTATTGCATAAGTTTAAAATCAACTGCTTGGAATGAGTTTTCAACTAATTTGGCTGCAGTTATATGTTTGGCAAAGGGTCAAAAATTTAATTTTTCTAAATTAATTTTTGATGGTATGTTAAGGAACTTGGATTCAAAGAATTTTTTTAATGTATCTAAGGTTTTTACAACTCTTTTTGAATAATTAGCTTAAAGATTTACCAGAACCTTTTAATGATACATATGAGACACCATGCCATACTAAAAATGTTTTCTCAAATATGGCAAGGAAAAGTGTCAATTTTTCAAGAAACATTACTCTACTTTTTGCCTCTATGTTGGTGCAAAACTAAGCACCTGAGGGTGAAGGTTAAGCAGTACAACCTGAACCCCAACCCACACCCTCTACATCACAACCAAATGTCTTAGAACCTCAAATTGCATCACTTCACATTGAAACATCTCCAACTGCAGCACCCCAAACTGAAGCACACCAAACTGTAGTATCTTAAATTATTTTTCATGAAGCTCACATTGAGCAAATTCTCCCATCTCCAACTACTTATCACAGAAAAAGAAAGACTCAAAAACGTAGGAGAACCAAAAAGGACACTGAGTTACCTCAGACTAGTGTGCCTTTATACCATGGAGCAGATGAGGCTGTCCATAAGGAGGGGGTGACAGTGTGGAAAGGGCTATCACTACTATTGCTAGCTTAGATGCAGCATAGGACAGTGATAACATTATTAGGACCCAAACCACGGCAATGCCTAATGTTGACATTCCTCAGGAAATAGATACAGGTGGTAGTCCTAGGCGCCAAGACACCATGGGGGTACTCCTGCTCAGACTAGGTCTGAGAGAGTACTTGCACAGCCTAATGAACTACCTCTCTCAAAGGTCACACATCTGGAAGTGGGGAGGGCAGGATGGAACACATTTTTAAATTGACGGATAATGTACCATCTACACCCCATGATTCACCTCTCCCATGAGGTTACACACCTAGAAGTGATGAGGGTAGAATGACACTAGATGAATTGATTACTTTGTGTACAAAACTATCAAAACATGTGCTTGACTTAGAGAAAGAAAAGGATGCTCAAGATGTGGAGATCCTGAACCTAAAGAAAAGAGTCAAGAAATTGTAAAGAAAAAGAAAGTCAATCATCTCACAGGGAAGGAGGAAATACAGACAAGTTGAGACTTCTGATGATGATGATTTAGATGAGGAGGATGTATCCAAACAGGGGAGGAGAAGTGACAAGTTAAAGCCAATGTTCAAAGATAAGGATTTTGAAGAGCTTGATGATCATATTGAAAATGTTAAAGAGGATACAGTTAATGCTGGTGCAACTGGAGTTAGTACTGTTAGTGCAACAGTTAGTAATGCTGGTGTAACTATTAGTATTGCTGAACCAAGGACTCCTCCTACAACAACAACAATCTTTGATGATAAGGATGTCACTATGGCAATGGCTCGGACATTGATAAAGATAAAGGAACAGAAAGCTAAGGAGAAAGGTGTTGCTATTACAGATGTAGAAGACTCTTCTAGAATTGTCAGACCTGTCAGATCAATTACTACACTTCAACCTCTTCCAACCATTGATCCTAAAGACAAAGGTAAAGGTGTACTGGTTGAAGAAGAACCTGTGAAAATCAAGATGAGAGATCAAGGTGATTTGCAAGTTCAAGCAGATGCAGAGTTAGCTCAAAGACTTCATGGGGAAGAATTAGCAGAGTTGGAAAGAGCACAACAGGAAAGACAAAGGCAAGAAGATGATACTAATGTTGCTTTAGCCAAAGAGTTTGATGAAATTCAAGCCAGAATAGATGCTGATCATGAACTGGCTGTAAGACTAACACATGAAGAGCAAGAAAAGTACACAATTGAAGAAAGGGCAAGATTGTTAGCAGAATTCTTTGATCAAAGAAAGAAACAATTGGCAGCAGCAAGAGCAGAGGCAATAAGAAACAAACCACCTACAAAAACTCAAGTCAGGAACAGGATGATTACTTACCTCAAGCATATGGGTAAGTACACTCATCAACAACTAAAGAACAAGACTTATGAGGAAATTCAGAGATTGTATGAAAAAGAGAAGAGGTGGATTGATGACTTTCAGCCAATGGATACAGAAGCTATTAAAGACAGTGAAAAGAAGGTTGATAGCAGTAGCAAGCCAGCTGGGGGAAGTAGAAAGAAAACACTTGCCAGAAAAAGAGCAGGTGAAAAGAAAAGTGAAGAAAGTGCTAAAAAGCAAAAGCTAGAGGATGTTGCAGAGGAACAAGAATCAGCAAAGAGTGATGAAGAAGCAGCTGCAGACTATGAGCATGAAAAGGAAGAATTAAGAATGTGGTTAACAGTTGTTTCAGATGAAGAAGAGACTGTGGATCTAAAGATTTTGTCTGCTAAATACCCTATAGTTGATTGGGAATCTTAGAACTTAGGGAATGTTAATATGGAAGATCTACATGTTTATAAGATAATTAGAGCGGATGGGGGATATAGTTATCACCTAAATAATTATCACAAGATGTGCCTCAAGATATTTGATAGAATAAGATTTGGTAGATTACACAGATTGGTGATGAAAGATTTTGAAGACTGCTAATCTAGAAGGTTTATTTGCTGCTTTGGGGAGATCTTTTATGGTAATGTTAAATCTAAATGTTGAGGATGAAATTTGGAGTAATCAGCAGGATTGGACTCTAATTAGCATAGATGTTATGACTATGAAAGTTGCTAGGAAGTTCATACATTGCTGATGGATGGTACTTTGACCTGCTTCAACATGCTAGTAGAGAACAGGTATCCTCTCATCAAGGAAATGCTGCAAAAGATGTTGAACTAGAAACTATAAGCTGAAGCTAAGAGTACAATGGCATTTAAGCTTCACGAGTTTATCAAGTCACAGCTAGAAGAATGAAGAAGTGTTTAGATACATCCTCCTGGTAATCAAGATGCTTATACTATGAACTTCTGATTTGCGAGATAAAATCACATGTTCTTGGGCAGGATTGTTGGAATTAGAGCTTCTACAAGATTATACTACTGATGTACTTTAGATACTGCTATTGAAAAGATTTTGTGCTGATAATGAAGATTAAAGAATTATAAACTAAGTTAGTTAAGTTATATTAGTTAGTACTGCCAGTACATTGTTAGTACTGCCAGTATAATTAGTACTATTAGTTAATAGTTAGTGTTGTTAGTATTATATAGTTACTACTGCTATTATGATATGCATGAGATAAATTAGGGAGAGATATGCATTATCATTATACGTGTTTTGTAAGCCCATTAGGGTTTCCTTAGTGTTTTAAAGGAACCCTACGACATAGTTAGAGATATACATCAATCACAAATCTTATAGTTAGTTATTCTGTAACCTAGGCAGAATATTAGCAATAAATATATTCAAAGTTTGGTTTTCATTGTTCTTCTTAGTATTACAAGTTAGATTCCGCATAACTTGTAGTATTCACAATCATAGTTTCTCTTAAAGTTAGTTTGGATTTATCCAGGTTAACTAAGCTTTAACAAGCTAAGAATAAGATCTGTTCATTGGGATCAACAATAAACCCGCATACACTGTAACAATAACATCAATAAGTATGAACCAAAATGAGGTTTTCACAACAGCTGAATGAAATGGCATTTAAGAACGTTCTATCAAGAAATGATCAGATGTCGCAACGAATACCAATAATTAAGACATTTTGATTCAAGTAAAGAGATAAGAGACAATGATGTCGCATAATTCAAAGAATCTTTATTTAGAGACTAAAAATACAAATACATTCTACAGCTCATACATGGTTGCTGACTGAATCAAATGTGGCATATCGGAACACTACAAGAGCTTAAATTCTTTATTGGAACCTAGGTACCGAAAGCCATGTCAAC
>BQNB010028913.1:34246-53733 GCA_026074375.1 Tanacetum coccineum
GAGTCCGACTAGATCATCCGATGTATTATGTTTTAAGTTTATGTATTATGTTTGATGTATTTTCCCTTTCGAGGTATTTCGTTTTCGATGTATTATGTGTTCTATTAAATAAAAGTTGAAGTTTATTCAGTTTATTGCGTATAAAACCACGAAAAAAGAAAAATAATAATAATAACATAAACCAAAAAACCCGGTTTTACCGGTTAACCGGTTAGGAACCCGATGGACTGGTTCGAGTTTTTCTCATCCCCGACCGGTTCCAAACCGAACCGGTTAACCGGTTTGGACCGATTTGTTAACCAAAACAAGTTCCAGTTGATCGAACCGAAACCGAAACTGGTTAACCGGTTTGCACACCTCTAGTTCCATTAAAAAAAGCCCAACTAATCGTAAATGTTTGGAACTCAATTTACAGGCTCATATACGGTTTAAATAAATGTTTGGAACTCAATTTACAAGCCCATATACGGTTTAAATATTCTTTTCCACTAAAAGCCTTATTAGGTTGCTATATTAATTTGCAAGGTGTAAAAGTATGAATTTTTTTGTTTATATAACCAGCTTTAGGTTTTTAAAATGTAAAATAGTAACTTGCACTACCTTTATAAAGTACAATACTATTACAATTACAAAAAAATAGTGATAATATTTTAGGTACGTAATAAAGACTTGAATTTTTGAGACAAGAGATGTTTGGGATCAAACCACCAACTCGACCCGCAGCAAAAAAGCATTTGTTTTCACCAGTTACCAATCAGCAACATCGACCACTTTCGTATTACTATGGCAGTTTAAATTCAATCCAATTTATAAGACAAGAAATTGTATGCTAGTATTAGAAGAAAAAAAAATTAAGCCCCCTTAATACTAATTCCTAGCTCCGTCTCTGATTCCAAGAATATACTAATCAACGAAAAAGTGTTTTGAGGATTCGATTCGATCATCCCATACTGGACATCTCAATGAAGCTTCTATCATATCCAAAGATATATAATAAATGTGGTAGCAGAACTGTAAAATGACATTGTGGTAATAATTTTGATTTCAGGAGACAAACATGTCGATTCCCCGTGCATCAATCAAGCTTTAAGGATATCTTTAACTATCTTTTTTACAATAGATCATAATTCATATGTGAACATAGTTTTGCAAATCACTCATACTTGAAGAAATGTGTAATGCATATGTTGAATCACGTACTATCTTGAACTTATGTGTATAATCGTCTTCCTCATCAGAAGATTTAGAACCATCGGTTAATGTTCGCGTTGGAGTACTTCCATGTTTTCTTGGAACGAGTCTAACTCCAAACCCACTACATGACTTAATAACCTTGTTATCTCTACGTAGGAGGGTTGTTAGGATGTCAATGGAAAAAGAAACCGCGTTATATGCTGAGTCCCACCATTCTGTTGAGGCCCACCATTCTGTGTGTCTCAATGAACCAAATGAAACATACCCTACCCATGTTATTTTATCACCAACACTCTCCTCCCAAAGCAAATCATGTTGAGAGTCCATACACATCTCTTCACTCACCACTTGCTTCATAGTTATCGAAAGAGAGCTGCGATGGAAGTCGTCTGTCAAAACAGCACACATTAAGAATCTACAAAATTCATTGCACCAATTCTCTGGAAGTTGCAATGTACATTTAGTCCCATCGCGAAGAGGAGGTATAAACTGCTTTGGTATCTCAAGGCCTTCAAGTCGGAGAACCATAGAGTGATTTTTGGTAGCCTTTCCCTTAATTATTGACATAAATTCATTAAATCCGTATTACCGTTATTCTATATAGAGCTTGAAACTCAAAAAGAGAGGGAGAGCAATCATACCTGAAGCATGGATTGTAGCAATCTGTCACCATCAACAATATTCCCATACATAACTGAGACTTGACATAACCACTTATAACTAATGTTAAAATCTCCTATGGATTCAAGACTATAGCATTTGTCCGCTTTGAGAATAGCTATACTTGATGGTAGCTCGGGCAATTCTTCAAGCCTTTTGCAACCCGTAAGGTTGAGGAGTTTGAGCCGAGTAAGTTGAGAGAGGCTGAAATCAAACTGAGAAAAGTCATTCCAACTTAGATCTAGCTCTTGTAAGATGGATAACCCGCCAATGTCAGATGGGATTTCTCCATCTTCCAAATGGCATGCATGAAGATCCAACTTTTTTAGGCTATGTGTATGGAATGCCAACCACAACGAGCTAGAAAGGAGTGTCCTCGTCTGTACCAAGTTAACCAGCTCTGTATAATCCCTTGTAGACAAGAGATCGCGTGGAAAATTTTCAAGTCGTGTGAAACCACGAAATTTGAACTCTTTTAGATGTTTTAATCCATCTAAGTTGACTTCTATCCTCCTTGAAATAAAACAATCAATTAAGTATAGCCAAATAAGTTTGTTACATTGTTCTCCAATTGATGATAGGAGACCTTCTACCCCAATCTTTTCCAAATACAACTTTACCAAGCTTTCCATGTTTGATTTGATTTTTGGGAACTCAAAAGCTTTGTGGCAAAACTTTATTTCAAGGGTCTCAAGTTTTTTCATCTCGACAATTTTTTGGAAACGTTTTAAGCTTGTTACAAACTGATACACTTAAGTATTCAAGACTCCTGTGA
Source organism: Tanacetum coccineum (assembly GCA_026074375.1). Lineage (NCBI taxonomy): Eukaryota > Viridiplantae > Streptophyta > Magnoliopsida > Asterales > Asteraceae > Tanacetum > Tanacetum coccineum. Next base: position 36,876 of record BQNB010028913.1, read on the forward strand.
TATCCAAGTGATGTGTGAATCTCCTTTAACTCGTCACAAGAATGGAATGACAACTTCTGAAGACACGGAAGACCATCAAAATCTTGTGTGCCAAGTAGTTTCTGTTAGCAGACATGTTTGTATGGCCCAAAGGCCTGACTTGTATTTGTATCTTGTGCTCATGATTAGGCCAAATGTGTAGTATATATATACATTGTATTGTACTCATTATACTCATTCAATAAACACGGTTTACAGTTTCTTCAAATTATGGAGTTCTAGCACTTTCAAATGCGGTAGTCGCTAATGTATACAAGCATACACAACAAAAATCGACAAGATAATAATTAAATTGTAGTAGTTTATGACATGTATGATATAAATAACAAGCGTAATTTAGAATGTTACATCTCATACACATACTTGTGTTGAGAAGTTTCCAAAAAAGTTTCAACTAGTTTAAGAACAGAAATATGCAAATAAACAGTTTTATAGGCGGATATTCCTAATATACATAAAATAATAGGGATAATTGTCTGGAAATGTATCTAACTTGACACTTTTTGTAGTTATGTGTAGCCTACTATTTTTTTTTCAAATCCGTGTAGCCAACTTTTGAATTTGGTCAGTTTCGTGTACTTGGTGACCTGCCGTGTTGATGTCTATGTGAAGCAGGTTACCATACACATTATATCATTTTTTTTTATGTTTATTCCTTCTTTTCAATAAAACAAAACAAACACACCTTTTCTTCCTCACACTTTTTCTTCAACCTTCTTCAACCTTTCTTCCCTAAACGCACTTCTTCTGCAAAGCTGTTGAGTTGTGGTATTTAGATTATTTTATACAGCAACTGATTGCACTACACTTGATAGCCACGGGGTTCGTTGTATTCGAGATGCTGTGCAACTATGATCAGGTCGCAATTGATCATGTTTTATTATAAACGACCTTTCACGATCACACTTTACCACCTCTAGTTCACAATTAACAAAACCCATCACCATCACCATCATTTACGACATCCTAACGGAAACCGCCACTGGAACAACGACGAAAAGAAACACCACTCGTTGTATTCGAGATGCTGTGCAACTATGATCGGGTCGCAATTGATCATGTTTTATTATAAACGCCCATTTCAAAAATCTCACCATTCAAAGAACAAACAAACATTCATATCACAAATCAACGAACACACATTATACTTTTAACCACCTCAAGTTCACAATTAAAAACAAAAACCCATCACACCATCACATCCAACTCCATCAGCAGTTATACTACGAAACACGACATGATCCTAAAAACGGAAGTACCCCACTTAGCCACTGGGAACACGAACGAAAAGAAACAACCAACCAAAACCTTTATGGTTTTTGTGTTTTTTTTTTATAAATATTAATGTTTTTCCCCCCTTAAATTTCCAGGATATGTGTTATAAAATATGTTTAAAAAAAAACCTTTTTATCATTTAAGAAAACTCCGCGAATGTTTTTTCCTCTTCCTATAAAATTATTATGAAGGGCGTGGGCCTGGTGGTGTGGCTTGGCTCTTCTGCCAATATTTTCTCAAAGAAATCCCTAGCTATATTACATTAAAAGAGTTATTTTTTTGGTAACGGGTTTATTTAAATAATGCGCAAATAAGTTGTTTTTTTGATGCGGTGATGCGGTGCGGTCACGGAATCAGGGAACGGTTCCCCCCATCCTTTCCCTCAAGAAGGGACCGAGGGTTCCCCCCCCCCCCCTTCCCCCTCCCCCTCCCGGAAATTATATTGGGGAGATGTGATGTTAATAAGAGCACTAGACAAAAGCACTAGACACCTTCTTGAGTTTTCCTTTTCATTCTTTCATTCTTTGGGCCACTAGCAAGAGACTTGATTTGAATTACCGGGTGTATTGTGAGATGAAAAAGGTGACGCGTTCGGTGCCAGAGGATGAGTTGAGGAGGTTGGTGTGGGAGAGGAGTGGCTGAACCAGATGTTGTGGAACGCCTGAGACGGGAGTGGAGTGAGGTCGGCCTGGGAGGCGTTTTGGCGTAGCATGCAAATTGGCTTCCTAGGTGGCTTTGACTATGGTGGGTGAAGAGGGTGCAGCGAGCCGGGTGTAGTTGGCCCCACAACTTATAATGTAAAACCCCCTTGGCGGTGAGCACACTATAGTGCATCTGGCCCCCCCCTCCCCCTCGCCTCGGCCCCCCATAAGCATACCAATGTAAAACATAACCTCAAACCATGCTAGGAGGGGTCGCCGCGTCACCCAGCAAAACACTGACACTATTACTCACAGGGACCAACTCGCCAACTGATCCAAATTCTAAAGTTTGAGGCATACACGGACTTAGCAAAAAACAAAAAACAAAAAAACACAATACCTCTCAGGTCTATATACACACATACCAGCCAAAAAGTGCAAGTTAAATACATTATCCAAGAGGAAGGCATCTCCTCATACCAAGTATGAATGTAACATATTGGACTGGTGGCTGCTATGGTGGTGAAGAGGGTGAGAGTGAAGGGTGTGTTTGGAAATGGGTTTTAAAAAGTGAGGTGGATATATTTTGTGATATGGCACACACAAAATAATGCTTAATGTATAAATTAACCTCTAACATGCTATGGAGGTCGCCGAGTACACGGAACTGATCAAATTCAAAAGTTGGCTACACGGATTTGCAAAAAAAATAGTAGGCTACACATAACTACAAAAAGTGACAAGTTAGATACATTTCCAGAGAGGAAGATTCTCTCAAGTTGAAGGTAACTTGATATAAGTGGGCCCGTGAATTTCACTAAAAGAAAAACTTTTATACATTTATCTCAATTGTGATTGGTCAACATGACCAATCAAGTTACCTTCAACTTGAGAGGATCTTAATCCCATTTCCAGACAATTATCCCAAAATAATATAAGGGTTAATTAATATCAGTTGCTTTGGGCTAATTATTGAATACAGTTTGTAAGGCTACACCAGTATTCATTTCCAGTACCAAGCTGTAGTAACATCTATGATTAACTTATGGTGTAAATTGGTTACATAGGATCTACTATTATTTTAATCAAAGGATCAACTGAATTACCTTGTAACCCTTCCAAAGTTCTTTTAGCAAGCTGCAATGGATTTTTAGAACAACAAGCTTTAGTGGTTGGAACCTGTCTGGGAATGGACTTGCAGGATACCATTCCCAGTGAATGTACTGCAACTCATTTGAAAGAAACTTAGGCCCTTCCAAGAACTCGTTAAAGGGCATAGTCACACTAAGGAACCTTAGCTTCTTCATATTTGAAACTATATTGCAAAAGCCTGAAGAGTGACCATCATCAATATATCGTATCGCTTCAATCTTGTCATTTTCCTGCAATTAATGTACCGGTTGAGTGAGAGTGTATATCATTTAAGCGCACAAAGATGTATATTTTGAAAAACTAGTTTAGCCCACATTTACCATTGTTTCATCCCCAAGACACATGCTATTGATTTCTTCATATTTCCAAACTCTGCTGTGGTTTTCAGGATTGTTAGGATTTTCACCTCTAACAATGTAGTGTCCCATTTCTTGTACCAAATCATGCATATCAAACTTACCATATGAATTAATCGTTATGAGATATTTTTGTCTCAGGACCGTTATCCCTATAACATGGTGAAAACCACAAGCATCAAGCATCTCCATAGCGCTATCCTTGCTTTCCCCTCTAAAGAAACAAGCAATATCCAAAAATAACTCTTTCTCTACAGATTTAAGTCCATCATAGCTGATTTTGAGCTGTTCCAGAATTTTAGTATCTGGAATATCTTTTAGTCTAACTAAGGTACTCATCCACTCTTTCTCGTCTCTGTCATATAGAAAAGATCCTAAAACTTTAAGTGCTAATGGGAGCCCAGCAGCATAAGTTACCACACCTAATGAAAGTTTCTCATAATCTTTTATAGGACTTTTTTCATTATATGCATGTTTATTAAAGAGACGTATACTCTCTTCATTTGATAATAATCTGACATGATAGATTTGGTTTACCTTGTGTGTTCTCAGCAAATGTTCATCTCTAGTTGTGATGATTATTCGGCTCCCAGGACCAAACCATATATGTGACCCAGCTAATGCCTCTAGTTGGTCAAGCTTATCAACATCATCAAGAAGTAGTAGCACCTTACTACGAGATAACATACGTATCTTTTGTATTCCTTCAGCAACATTTTCCACTTCCCATTTTGTTTTAAAAACAGCTGACAAAATATTTTCTTGCAATCTTTTTAAACCACATTTGCTTGATTCCTCTCGTATATTCTCAACAAAGCAATGCCTTTTAAAATGATGACGGAGTTCCATATAAACAGAAGTCGCAAGAGTTGTCTTACCACCTCCGCCAACCCCCCATATCCCAACCATTTGCACATTATCTGATCCAATATCAAGTCTGGATTTCAAATCTTGCAAACAAGCCCCCATTCCAACAAGGTCTTCATTAACTTTTGAACTATAGGGAAACAATGTTGCACAGATTTTATCAACTATTTCTTGGACGACTGCTGATTGATGCCTGCAAATTGTGTATGTATATGGGTAAATAGCCATGGCTCACATTAAAAATTTGGTAATTTAATGACCCAAGTATACAATAAGAAGATGAAATCATACATATATCATAGATCTTTAAACAAAATGGAACCGCTCTACCAAATTTAATATCACAAAAACTTGTTATCCAAATAATGGTTTATTATCATGTATTAACGGAAATATATGTAAATATAATAAACTGAATAGTTTCGAGCATATGTAAATGAAGACATTTTCATGTCTCGGCAACTAAAGTGGTAGATACAAAACTACAATGAGAACTCCATGAATAGTACGAGTAGTAAACAATGGAGCATATGATCCAAATTGATCAGTTATTTGTTAGTATAAAAGATTAACCAGCTCAAGCTAACATAACCTAACTGCCGAACATGAGCCAATATTTGGCTCTTTTAGGCTCTTCTAGGCTCGTCTAACTGTGAACTATCCAAGCTTGACTTTTGTCAATTTCGGGTTTCACTAGTTTTCTCCCTTAAATACAAAGTAGGAATTAATGCATTAAAACATTGCTCAAAGCTTATGCGGTTTAAGTATAATTTACGTGTAAAAATACTTTTTTTCACATAGAGATATTTTGGGAAAAAAAAATTAAATAAGAAATTACCCGTTAGTGATGTTCTTAGGTTCCCATCCAGCAAGGTTACTTGCATCAACAAGTGCTTTTCTCCAGGATTCAACTTTGCTGGTGTTCTTCGCCTCATGATTGACAAATGCTTTTCTGAAATTTCCTTTTTGTTTTCTCACTTCCCAGGGTTCCACGTCATAGAATACCGGCATAACAATTGTCCCCCTCTCATCCTTGCATTTCATAATATATGCAAGCTCGTCCAAACACCAAGAAGAATCTGCATAGTTTTTGGAGAATACTATGACAGCAATATGAGATTCCTCAATGGCCTTTAAGAGAGCTGGACCAATATATTCACCCTGAGGAAGTTCTATATCATCCTTGTAAGGGCGGATTGGTCGCTTTACCAGAGCCGCGTAGAGATGATCTACAAAGGTCTTACGCGTATCTTCTCCTCTAAAACTTAGAAATACATCATAATTCCAAGATCGAGAAGACGAAGACTCCATTGATGTGTTAACTTTGATCCAAGTCAAACAAAGCTATAAGAAAGATTAATGTTGTTAGTCTATTTAGTACAAGGAAATTGTTGGATTAAAAAGTGTTTGTGATTGAAATGAGCAGTTGAGCACTATCACATTTAATAATTCAAGAAATTATCGTTTACTTTCTTCATGATTCATATACATTTAATAATTGAACATGTTCCCGTCAACTATGTCTTTTTTATTTAACATCAGTTTATTCACTTAAGCTACTCTAGCAAGAAGCTATAGAAAAGGTCAAAAGGTAACAAGATTACTACTGTATATAGTTTCATACAAGCAGCTTTATCAAGGTTGGATTTTGTTTTCTAATCCTATGTACAATCTAAGAATGTGAAAGGAGAACATTTTCTAATCTTTCCATGGGGTTTAAGTTGAAGCAGAGACGGGTTCTAGACTTCCACAAAATCTGTTGGTAAATATGTATTTGTTTCTAAAACACGTTTCATTGAATCTCCCTGGTTATTTAACATGATTGCCGTTCATGTTCATACAAGCCTCCTAGATAGAAGAAATTGGTTAATTCGTTTTTAAAATAATTTATTCAAAATCTAACACCAAAGCTCCCCGTACATGAATGATCTGAAGATGAATACATAGATGTATTGTACAACAAACAAGTTACATGAAACACCTTGTACAATACAAAACGAGTTACTAGAAAGACTATACATGTTCTGTTTGGCTTCGTATAAAGGTTTTTTCCCTCTCTAATCATCTTCTGTAAAAACTTTGAGTATGAAATCACGAAAACGTTTAGCATATTGCCGGGGATCAACAGCTGATATCAATGTAGCATCGTAATGAATTGACTTGTAAGCATGTTCAAGCTTCTTGGTAATGTCGTAATCTTGAAGTATATCTATGATTCCAAAAAATAATACAACATCATAACACTCCCCTGTTGGTTCTCCTAGTAGCTCCGTCTCTATCTCCCTCTCCATCCTTTCCACTCGTGCTGGCATGTTAATTCCCAATTGAAAATTCGGACACCTGCAATTATACAAATGTAGAAAACAATACAACTGCAGTCTTCTTATAAAACTGCGAAAAGAAGTATCTTTGGTTCTTATGGATATTTCCCTCCAACAAACATCAGAACTATACACAAAAAAATTTATTCATGGTATAGAGAAATGTGAGTTTTTGTTTGCACTAGGAAGCGTGTACTTAAAATTAGTGTTATAAGCATGAACAACTAGATAAATATTACGTGTTGTTACAGAAGCAATGTTTTACCCGGGATCTGGAAGTTTTTCCATATCAACTCCTGAGTCATCCATTGTGCCATCGTCTGCAAATAGATCAAAAGATGATAAGAGATATATATAAAACATGACAGAACTTTTATCCTTAAAGTCCAAATGTTTGCAGAGGAAGGAAAAGAGTGATTACCAACAGGCGCTAAATCTGATGGTTCTCTGAAGTGAAGCCCAACCAAGAGGCTATAATCCATTATTCTCTCTTGCTCGAGGAAATCACAGTCCCTATCGATTTGCCTGCACATTTTGTCACAGATTTTACAAACTTTCCCAATAATTTTGAGATTATATACATACAAACAATGGTGCCAAATATATAGCTTTTACCGTCTGAATTCTTGAATCCATGTCTTGTGGAGACGGAAAAAGAACTTGAGATCAAGATCTTTAAGTATAGTTGTTGCCTCAATCTCTGACTCGGGTTTATCCGTAAGGCGGCCAAGTGAAGACCCTTTTAAGTCGAAGCGTCTATGAATGGTGGTGTTAGTGCAGAAAAGGTTTCCCATAATAATGAAGCGTACCTAAATCACATCAACCTTATTGGTCAAGAGGGCTGTGTAAGCATCCGGATCTGAGTAGAAGTCAGGGTATGTACCTATGTATGCACCTTTGAAGTGTAAATTGATACTGGAACGTTATTATAATAAAAGGCGCATACCCAAATTTAAATCATTGGTCTACTACTAGATCCGGGGTGCTAGTGGTTTAGTAATTAGTTTTGCTTTATAAAGCATACCTTCCTTTGTGCGGCACCAACTAACCTCACACAATGCAGTCCAAAGAATTTTGTCAACAAAGTGTTCTCATAGAGGCGAAAATGATTAAAGTAGGAAGAAAGCATCCTTAGAATAACCTAATGATCAGCATTAGTTAATACCAACATTTGAGTCAAATTTTATCATTCTTCATCTAAAAAGGATACAAGAATCTCACTCACTTTAACTTCAGCTTTTTTGATGGTTTTGATCATGTACCGATCGTCGTTACTCAGGTAAAAGAAGCTTCCACTCTTCCCTGGTGACGAAAGCTCTCTAAGGGCATTGTCTCCACATATAGATAGCATGTATTCGGCTGCATCTACCTTAAACAACATCCTTAACGTCCTATACGAGTTCATAACATTGAATTCACACATGGGTTATTTTTTACGTACGGAAATTAAAGTTTAACTAACAACAAGTACAATTTGTTACCTGAAAACCAATGGGCAGTAATCTTTCCATTTGAAATCACAAGATTGATGTGGAGGGGTGTATTTAGATCCATTTGGTGGAAACCTTGTCCATACTTTCTCCTTTGGGTTGAAAGCTGATGGCTTTAAGTCTAGTGATGGAGTTGGGCCGGGTCGTCCTACTGAATGCCTATATGTAACATAGTTTCATCAGATGGATTATTGAAAGAATTAGTATAGGATTATCTTATACATGTTTCTTTAAAATTGGAAGAATAACAAGTATATAATCACATATGTGTCACAGTATTGTTGTCTTGGTCTAGAAGATAATCTTAAAAGGCTATATTAAATTTAAAATAGAAAATTTGAAAGTATAACCTGATTCCTAGCTGCAAATTGAGCATAAGTTCATAGTTCTTATGCCCTTTAGATATGGTATCTCCTTGTTTCTTCACCACTGTGGGTATTTGAATTGGACTTGCTTCGAATGGCGAACTATTGGCAGATGATGATAATGCCGCATCATCTCTTGCCTTTATAATTCTTTCAGTATCTTCTAACATTTGCATTCTATGAAACTCTACATCAGCATTCCCATCCAATCTCCCATCAACCGACAACCTTTTAGGTTGGGCCGAACTATTGGTATTTCCTTTAGTAGATCTCCAAACCGCAAGTTTCTTTTGTGATGGCATGATTGGAATCTTCTCAATAGGACATATTATACAATCTTGAAGATCAACTTCATAAAGTAGATCTTGACACCATTCGGCATGTTCATCTCCACCATCAGAAGACGGATGATAAGTACCATTTTGCTCTGTAGAATCGTTACTCCAATTACCTTCATAAAAACACCCATCCGCCCATGTGAATGTCCCATGACCTTTCGGTATATTATCTTCCCATAATCCCTCGAATGTGTTTCCGTTACTCCAAACCAATTTTCCCTTTCCTGACATCATTCCATTTTTCCATTCCCCCTCGTAATAATTTCCTTCCCTCCATTGGTATGTACCAGGCCCTTGTTGTAACCCTCCACACCATTCCCCATCATACACATCCCCGTTTGTGTATTCCTTCACCCCGTATCCATGTTTTAAGTTCATGACGAAAAACCCTTTATAGGTGTCCCCATTTGGCCCTGTACATATCCCTTCTCCATCCATATACCCGCTTTTGAATTCCCCTTGATAGTTGGCTCCTGAGGGCCAACTAAAGGTGCCTTTTCCCATTGTCTTCCCTTTGTACCAATCTCCAACATACATGCATCCATCTGTCCACCAATACTTTCCAAAACCATGAGGAAAATTATCTGACCAATGGCCCGTGTAGAAGTCTCCATTTGGGAGGTAACGTTCAGCGTGATATACCTCTCCTGCAGCATGAACCTCTTCTTCTTCTTCTTCCTCTTCAACGTTAGCAACATGGGCTGAACCAAAGATGTTGCTGGCTTGACGTTTTGCAGCAGCATGTGTTTTCCTCATTGTTGCCTCCCATGCCTTCATGACGCGCATATGTGTAGATCGTTGATCATGAATTTATGTTCCGGTTTTTTCCCTTTTGTATATTTCAACATCTATGCAACAAAACATAATTGTCGAGTCTAGGATTTGACTATTTCTCTAGACAATAATAATCAACGTACCGATAACAAAGAAATGGAGTGGACAGGATTCCGTCATTGTCAACACATGAAATGGCTTCTTTCTATATATCTACCTTCGTCTCTAATCTGTTTTTTTGTCTCTATTTTTGTTCTTTCCTTCTTTCTTTTCGTTGTTCTGTCTCTTCCCTCTCACGTACACCTCCTATGTTTCTGCTAAGCAAATCAGGGGATATTAAACCGTAGTGTTTGTTAAATGTTGGTCTTAAAGATTATAATAGGAAATATTTCTATTAGATTCGGTAAAGAAAATAAAATAATTACATAAAAGATGGGAATTACTAGTAATATTGACCTTTAACAAGAGAATTTGGATGAAGCACCTAATGATTTATACACATTAATTAGAGGTGGAGGTATGAGAAGAAAACCTTTCCTTTAATAGACATTCACCCAGAGTGCTTGAGTTCATGTATATACAATTTGTTATGTTCGAACCTATACATAAAACAACAAATTTGTGTTTGAATTCATGAGAATACTATTTGTTATCTTCACACCTAAAGACATATATAAACAACATATGTATGTTCGAATTCATGGATATTGTAATTCATAAACATAGTTTATTTTTCCAGTTTGACTTGTTACATTCTCCGGTGTTGTCATATAAAAAAACGGATCGTGATCCTCTAATGTTCAGGTAAACATGCTAAGTCATGTTGAACAAAAAAGTTGGTGTAAACAAAAAAGTGAACAATTCAAAGCAATATATCGGATAGTACTAACTATAAGAAGCGTATATTATATATGAGTCACAACTAGTTTCATACACAAGGTCACCCTAGTGCACATAACAAAAAGTGCATACTATATACAAACATGAGGAAACATAACATAAACAAATTACTGAATACAATAGTTGCATCATATTTATGTAATGATATAACAGTTAACAGCATTTGAATATTATCAAACACTATTAGCCTCTTGTACCATAGCCATAAAATGATATGATACACACCATACACCATTGTATCTCAATATGAAAAAGCTATTCTACAGCCTGAAATGTTATCTCGTCAAATCAAAGGGGTTCATTATTGTTCAGACCTCAACTCCTATCCTTTCAGCAATCTGCAATACGGAACAAAAAATCTCATAAGAACTCAAATGTTTGACTTAACACCTAATTCACTAGTTTGGTTTGACCAAGATCCAAAATTTTCCTTTACCCACAAAACTGGAGACCAGATCAACATTGTGAAACATGTAGAGATGTAAAAAAAGGCGTGTTGGTGACGGGTCAAAACAGGCTATATTATAAACAAGGTAACCTTGTTCACGTCCTTTTGAATTTCATAATAACCATATACCAAAAACACATTTATAGAAATTATTTTATACTAGAAGTATTTTAGCATCAAAACAAATTAAGAGAAAATTTGTTACCTCTTTGAAGGAATGAACATCACTTCCCCATAGCCAAGCATCACAGCCAGCATCTCGGGCACCCCAAAGATCATTTCTACGGTCATCGCCTACATGGACAGCATCCTCAGCTTCTACTCCTAATAACTCACATGCTTTCAAAAATATCATAGGATTTGGTTTCTCCGCTGCAACCTAAATAAACAGGCCATTATGATTATCCGAAGTTATTGAGAAATAAGAGAACCCATAGATGTCAAGTAGATGCGGTCATGTGGCAAAAGGGTAAGAAACCAAATTGAGTAACTTTAAACACGGGTTGGGCCGACCCTCAAGCAATTTAAAAAAAAATTACAAGAAATACGCTAAACATAAAGGTAAGGTAACACCCAATACCGTCTTCCACGGGTTATGGGTCCAATACCGTCTTCCACGGTGTATGGGGGAGGTTGAGATGTAGACAGCCATACCCCTACCTAAGGTAGAGAGGCTGCTTCCGGTTCTACCAAAGGTAGAAAAGGACCTCCGGCCTTGCAAGGAATGAGGATCAAACCCTTGACCTCTCTCTCCAGAGGCAAGGGAACCTTGCTATTTTAGTAACGTGAAGTATAAAGTTTTTATATATACAGCTAAATCGTGATCTTGAGTATTGACCCATTTCACCCTTAGACATACAACAAAACCTAAATTAACCCATTTATAAAGTCAATTACATAGATTACTTACTTCAGCTGAAACGGCAAGGGCGTCGAACCAGTGGTCACAGTTTAAAGCACGCAGTAGAGGTCTTAATCGTGTGTCAAAATTTGAGACAATTGCCAGTTTTACACCTGCCTTTTTCAAAGCCTTGAACACCTTCTCAGCATTTGGATCACAAAGATGCCAAGCCTTTTCAGGGAAACAAAATCAATATAAGATGTACAATTAAGTATGAGGAACACAGGAAAATGACTAGAGTGTAACAAACCTTGTCTGTTGTATAATAATTATAAAGCTCCTCAAAGTATTGAGAGTCGGAACAACCCGTTGATGAACTAACTATATGTTGCCAGAAAGGTCTTCCATCATCTACATATCTGCATTTAGGAAGAAAATGAAGTAAGAACACTGTGATCAAGGCTTCTTTCACTTGCATAACACAATGAAAGGATGACACTTAAATTTAGTTTTCTGCACTTAATACAAATAGTGTGATATCAGCTTTTTTTCCAATCATTTGCTATCTTTCACTAATGCCGGCAGTATTTTATTATACGATCTTTTGCTGAACAGTCAAAATAACAGTCTCCTTTATAAAAAGGACCCATCATATGGCTCCTTTATAAAAAGAAACCATCAACTCCCTCAAAGATACATTCTGATATATTGTTTTCGTTTTTCTGGAGTGCTCATTGCGTTTAAAGTGATTATGTGACATGTAATTATCATATTCAGATGACCAGTTGTAACAAAATGGTTCCGATAGAAGTGTTTGGATATGCCTCTACTGTTCGAAGTTGCGATAATCAGATCACCAGTTGTTTGAGTGTTCAAAATCTAATTTCCAATGATTTACATGTAAAATGAACAATAAACAAATAGATAACCAAACTTTTGTTGCAGCTACTCCTACACTGTTATCCTGATTATTTCACCCCTTAATCATCCGAATCAGTTTTAATATATCATCCAACTAGAAACTGATTATTAGTGGCTCTTCAGAAAGCAGTAATCAGATAATCACTTGTAGACACAATACAAACACCCCTATAGCATATGCTACTCAATCGCGTACCTAGAGCGTGTCTACCATTATTCAACAACAGGAAAACAGAGAAAGTCCCCATGAGGAAAGTGAGCCTTTAGGTAGCATCTTAAAAATTAATGGTTTAAACACAAAGTAGTACTCACGTAATTCTACATTTGCTTCAATATAGAAAATTGAGATCAATACACAATCACACTTTGAGGCGTATTAAATGAACTTATTCTGACATCTATATACAGATTTAGCTAAATCAAAAATTTAATAAACTAAACAAACCAAATGAATGCATATAGAGAAAAAAAGAGGTTACCTGATTCGAGATCTACCCCATGGTTGCTCATAAGCTCTCCTATATCTCATCAATATCTCATCTTCACTCAGTTTCACGCCATATTTCTCCCCAATCTGCCTATATATCTACAAACAAAACCAAATTCATTACATCGTAACAAAATTAGTTAAAATGTTTACTTAACTAGCATAGTTTTCTACATTAACTTCTCTGTTCCATTTTAGGTATTTCATTTGTCACTAATCCATTACAATTGTCGTGTTTCCACGCCCATTTCAAGTAAATATGTAATTTACTCAATATAGAAACGAAAAGAAAGAAAAATGTCATGTATTGGTAATCAGAAGTTAAAAACAGCCTGATTATGTAACTGAAAATATTTTTGTCCCTGTTTCATAACTAAAGTTTTTTTTACTCTTGTTTATAGGCACCAAATGAGATCATTACAAAAGTTAAACAGCAATTAACAAACCGCATAAAAAATGTATTATTTTTTAACATTTGAAAAAAAGTACAAACATTGTAAGGCTAAAAACAGGTAAAACAGAAGACAAGTAAATGAAGCTCGTATTAAGAAAGATCCAAGAAAGAAAAAAGAACCTGAGCCATGGGTTGAGAAGGAATAACAAGAGTACCAACAGCATCAACCAAAAGAGCTTTATGAGTAATCCCACCATTCATTCTTTTCCTATACTCTTCATAATCTTTCATACCACATTTAAACAAAAAAGAAAACATGTTTCTTCAAAACAAAACTACAGTAGTAATAATAATAATAATACTAAATGTTATCATATTAGTACAATTACCAAATTAGGTCACTAAAAGATATTCTAATTCAGTGATTATAGTTTTTTTATGCTCAAGCTGATAATAAATGTATTCTTTTTTTTAACATTTGAAAAAAAGTACAAACATTGTAAAGGCTAAAAACAGGTAAAACAGAAGACAAGTAAATGAAGCTTGTATTAGAGCACTAGGTATGGTTTGGTGCCATGGCTTGAGCCACGGACAAAAATGCTTTTTTTTCCCACAACATCAAAAACTCCCATAACACCAAAAAGTGGCTCCTTGGTTAACACCACATTTTTTGGTGTTATGGGAGGACCAAAAAAATTATACACACGACAACGCGAGACGCTCGGGTCCGCGGTTTTCGCCCACCTATCTCGGGCTGGTGCGTGGGGCGCTGCGAGACCCGAAAACGCCACCCACTGGGAGTGAGTTTGACGCCAGTCCTGGGCATGGCGTTTTCGTCCATGGCTCAAGCCATGCGCACCCTGTCCTTATAGAAAGGATACCAAGAAATGAAAAAAGAACCAGAGTCATGGTTTGAGAAGGAACAACAAGGGTACCAACAGCATTCACCAAAGAGCTTATTAGTAAATCCCACCATTCATTCTTTTTCCTATTACTCTTCATAAATCTTTCATACACCGACAATAATGCTCTTGAAATCAATGATAGCAGCATGCAGCTGCTGATGAATGAAATATACTCATCACCCCTAAATGCCTGCGATGTCGGGTAGATGAAGGAGGTTATCCATCCTGGTGTACTTATTGTTAACTTGCGGTTGCCATTTTTGGTATAATTATTTTATGATTATTGAGCTTCCATTTTGTGTGGTTTATTATTTGGTTAGTATAAAAACTTACAAGAAAGTGTGAAAAAAGTGTGAAAAATTATGGTTATGTGAATTATTATGATGATGGGATTTGTTTTGTTTTTTTGTTTGTTTTGTGTATTTTCAGTTAAATGATAATTCTTTTACAAAATCAACCTACTTATCCTCCTACACACTCAATCATATAATATATATTTTTTTATTTATTCTCTCTCTAAATTCAAACCATCAGTTCTGTCATGTGTCAGGATCCTGTATGTAAGAAAATTTGTAAGATATTTTTATAAGGAGCTTCTTTATGAAGACTTTTAAGCTTATTTTTATTTTAAGTGATAATTGAGATTTTGTTCAAAACAAAATGTCTCTTTCACTACGTTTTCAAGGAAAATAAGAATTAGTAACCATAGATTTTGATATTTTGTCACGGCACTTGACTTTTTAGCCTCACGTATACTTTTAAACAAGATAAAACTAAAAACTTCGAATGATTACTTAGAGTTTATTGTGCATCAAGATTCACAATTATGCACCATAAGTAATATGAGTACATCAAATATTATTTAGAACAATGCTATATCTACTAAAAGTTTATAAAATTATTATCACAAAAATAATTTGACAATCAATTGTGGAGAAATTATTATCACAAAAATAATTTGACAATCAATTGTGGAGATTATTAGACTATTTTACATGACAAGTCATTTTGTAAATATAATTTTGTAAACTAAAGGCTGTGTGAGAGATAAGACAATTGTTTTTCCAACAACGATAAAGATGGACCATGTCATGATCATCTAGTCTGCTAAATTGTCACAAGCGAAAATGACATAACCAAACCAAACAACGTGGCATTCGAAGTAAAAGGATTCACTTCTTGACAAACCACCTTGTGGGTTCCCACTCATCAACCGTTTTATCAACCACTTAAATTCAAAATGGGAGCTGATTTTTAAGTCATCAAGTTTGTTTCTTATGGTGTCAAATCTAATGACTTAAGCAAAATAAGTGGTATAAAACTATAAGGCTAGAAATATCGGTCGTGAGGAATGCAATTGTGATGCTTCGTGAGGCCAAGCTCACTCGTGAGCTCCAATAAATGTCATCATTGTCACGTGTGAGAATGGAGCTAATTTGCTCAAGATGGTGAGCAGACAACTTTTGGGGCAATGTGAAGAATTTTGTTTATTTAATTGGTGGTGAGTGTGGGTGAGTTATTTTGTGGGGTATATTTATATAACGTGGGCAATTAATCTAAGAGTTTAATGGTGAGGGGTATTGTGATTGATAATAGTGTAGTATGAGGAATAGTGAGGGTAAAAAGTACAGTAGAAAAGATAAAGCTGATATGGCGCTGATGTGTCCGGTGAGGAGGTGTTTTTAATGGTGACTGATAAATGTAGCATAAATTGTTTTGAAACGCAAGTTACGAAGAAATATCTTAAAAACATTCTTAATTATCACTTGTCAGAAGTTACCCACTTTATCATATCAGTCAATTCACAACACATACTATTAATAAAAATTAGTGCTATTATAAAGATTTTTTTTCACATGTTTTATACTTTTATAATTCTAAGCTTTTTTTCTTTTTGTTTATAGTATAATACAATTTTTTTATCAGTTTTCTGCTCCTTAATTTTTGTCAGTTTAATACTTTTAACTCTATAAAATTTTTAATTTTTATTTCGCACTTTTTATTTTACAATTTTATAATATAAACAAAATTGTAAACATGAAAGAGTACGACCTATCCCATTAAAAAAATATTTAAAAACACAACTTGGAAGAAAATCACTTCTCAATGATTTATTGTAACGAGTAACACACATCATATATTGGTCCAAGTTGAATGTTTAATATGCCTATAGTATTGAGTTATGGATTTCTAATATATTTGTACTTGGTTGAAATCTTAAGGATGGGACATTGGATCAATTTTTTTTTTAGCTGAAATTTCGGGGACGATGCCCAAAGATGATGTTAGAAATTTATGGTTAAAGGAGTTTGTAACGTATTGTCACATATAAAACTTTAGATGT
>BQNB010028914.1:0-56211 GCA_026074375.1 Tanacetum coccineum
AAAAACAAAGCATATAGAGATCAGACATCATTTTATTAGATATTGCAATGAAAAGAAATTGATTTAAATGGTCAAAATCTATACTGACAAGAATGTTGCAGATTTACTTACAAAAGCTTTTGATGTAAGTAGATTTCAATATTTGATTGTTAGTATTGGAATGATGAATCTTTAAAGTCTTTTATCTCTTTATGTTTTTGTAGAGTTTTGTATGAATTAGTACTGTTATTCATGTCATTAAAAGTTTCTGCTGTTAAGTATAATTAGTACTGCTGGTTATACTTAATACTGCTGAGTTACTACTGTTAGTTATACTTAATACTGCTAGGTATAATTAGCACTGTGATAATTGTGAAAATTTCTATGGCTTGTATTTTCTTTGTTTTTGGACTAACATTTTGCAGGAAAAGCAAAGAAAAGTGTTAGATTGATGATGGAAAAGCTTTTTGGAATGGATTTAGAGTTAATACTGGTGACTCAAAGTTAATGCTGCTAGGCATAACTTACTACTGTTGGTTCTAAGTTAATGTTGTTGAGGGTATTTTCATAAATACTTTGATTAAGGGTTTCAATCAATCATTTAATCTATTTCAATCTTTCAAATACTCTCTAACTACAAACTCTAACTCAATTTTATCATCCATTATCAATACCCAACATAAATGGCAAATCTAAAGTTTGCAGATACTCATAATATGGTCGCATTTTTGTCTAAACCCGAAGAAAGTGATGGGTTTGAACAAATTATGGAATTTCTAAATGCACAACCTATAAGATATGCACTAACCGTTAATCCCACTATATATACTTCGTGCATTGAACAATTTTGGTCAACTATCAAGGCGAAAACTATCAATGGGGAAGTACAGTTACATGCCCTAGTGGATGGAAAGAAGATAATCATCACTGAATCAATTGTAAGAAGAGATCTTCAACTAGAAGATGTTAAAGGTATTGATTGTTTACCAAACTCTACCATTTTTGAAGAACTTACAAGGATGGGGTATGAGAAGATTTCACAAAATCTTACTTTCTATATGGCATTCTTTTCCCCACAATGGAAATTTCTAATTCATACTATTTTACAATGCCTAAGTTCAAAGACTACTGCATGGAATGAGTTTAGTAGCACTATGGCATCTGCAATTATCTGTTTAGCTACAAACCAGAAATTCAACTTTTCAAAGTATATTTTTGAAAGTATGGTTAAAAACTTGGATAATTTGTCTAGGAAATTTTTGATTTATCCAAGGTTTGTACAAGTGTTTTTGAATAAACAACTTGAAGGAAGGCCAAATCATAAGAGAATTTATGATGCACCCTCTCACACTAAGAATATATTTGGAAATATGAAGAGGGTAGGCAAAGGTTTTTCTAGTAGAGTAACACCTTTGTTTCCAACAATGGTGGTACAAAACCAAGCAGAATTGGGTAAAGGTTCAGCAATGCCCACTGATCCCCATCACACACCCACCATTATTGAATCATCAACTCAACCTCAAAAGACTCAAAAACCTAGGAAGCCTAAGAGAAAGGACACTCAGGTACCTCAGCCTAGTGGTCCTACAAACATTGTTGCAGATAAGGCTGTCCATAAGGAGTTGGGTGACAGTTTGGTGAGGGCTGCCACTACTGCTTCTAGCTTAGAAGCAAAGCAGGACAATGGTAACATAACTAAGACCCGATCCAAGGCAACACCTAATGAATCTAGTTCCTTAGGAACTACTTCAGGTGGTGGTCCTAGGCGCCAAGAAATCATAGGGGATACAATTGCTCAAACCAGGTTTGAGAATGTATCTAAACTTTCTAATGATCCACTGCTCGCAAGAGGTAACACACTTCGAAGTGGTGAGGATAGTCTTAAACTAAAGGAATTGATGGAACTATGTACCAATTTACAACAATGGGTTCTTGATTTAGAGAAGACAAAGACCACACAAGCTGAAGAGATTGTTAGTTTAAAAAGGAGGGTCAAGAAGCTTGAACAGAAAAATAGGTCAAGAACTCATGGACTGAAGAGGTTACACAAAGTTGGTATGTCTAGAAGGGTAGAATCCTCTGGAGATGAAAATAGTTTGGGTGAGGATGCATCCAAACAGGAGAGGAGGATTAATGACATTGATACTAATGAAGACTTTATCCTGGTTAATGTTCAAGATGATGCTGAGATGTTTGATGTGAATACTTTGACTAGGGAAGAGAGTTGATGCTAAAGATGTGAATTTAACTATTGATGAAGTTACTTTGGTTCAAGCACTTGCAGCTTTGAAAAATATAAAATCCAAGGTAAAAAGTGTTGTTATACAAGAGCCATCTACAACAACAACAACAATAACAATTTCTTTACAACAACCATCACAAGACAAGGGTAAAGGAAAAATGGTAGAACCTAAACCTGTGAAGCCTACAAAAAAGAAAGTTTAGATCATGCTTGATGAAGAGATTGCACTTAAATTACAAGCAGAGATTGATAAAGAGGAAAGAATTGCCAGAGATGAAGAAGAAAATATTAATGAAGCCAATATTGCTTGGGATGACTGATTCGTCTGATAGTATATATAAAATACTCAAATGCAAATCTCAACCAAATGCCCTTGACCAAGGCAAAAGGTCAAAATCTACACAAAGAGATTAAATATATAAGTAGAGCAAAGAAGAAAACACTTTGCAGCTAAAAGAGCAGAGGAGAAGAGGAACAAAATCATCAAACTAAAACTCAACAGAAGAAGACCATGATTACTTATCTTAAGAACATGGAAGGTTGGAAGCACAAAGATTTAAAGTCTAAAGACTTTGATTCTATCAAAGAATTGTTTGACAAAGCTTTCAAAAGGGTAAACATGTTTGGGATTTTAGAACAGACTTGGTGGAAGGTTGTTACAACGTGAGCAATTGAAGAGTTAGAAAAATGAGTGGTAATAAGAAAGCAGAAGGTGAATGAGGATAAAGACACAACAGAGCTTTAAAATCTAATGGAAGTCATTCCAGATGAAGAAGAGGTTGCAATTGATGCTGTACCTTTAGTTACTAAGCCTCCAACCATTGTTGACTGGAAGATCCGCAAAGAAGGAAATAAAAGCTATTATCAAATAGTGAGAGCTGATGGAAAGTCTCAAATGTACAGAGTCTTTAGTCTTATGCTTAAAAGTTTTAGCAGGGAAGACTTGGAAGATTTGTACAAGTTGGTAAAAGCTAGATATGGATCAACAAGACCAGTGGAAGACTTGGATTTGGTGTTATGGAATGATTTAAGCAATGTTTGAACCCACATGTAAAAGATGAAATTGGATAGTTGCAATAAAGGTATAAAGTTTTGAGCTAGAAGCTATTTGACTCATGTGGAGTACATTGCTTGAGTTTGCAATCTGGAATGATTTAACATTGTTGGTAGAGAAGAAGTATCCCCTACTACACCACCTACAATTACAGATATGCTGAACAAGAAGCTTTAGGTTGATTATTTCAGTGAAATGGAAATATCAGATTCTAAAACTTATCATCAAAAAACAGCTTAAGAATTAATGAAGTGTTTGGAAGCATCCTCCTAGTGATTAATGAAGCTTTCAATGAAGAAACTTGATGATTTTAAAGAAGAATATCAAATTTAGGGGATGGAATTGTTAGGATTAAAACATTCTTATGCTAGTTAGTATTACTTGCTTGTCACAAACTACACATTTTCGGATTTTTAAATACTATTATACTCACTTTGACTTTTTAGGTTCGATTTGATCTTTTTTGACATTGGTGACCTTTAACGGTCACATAAAAACGGATTACCGCCGTAGCGGTAAATTTTGAATCGTATTTAAATAATAAATGTCATAAATATTATTATAAATCCCTCATTTACAATTTATTTTTGAAACTTTTTTTTTTTGACTTAAAAATGAGAGATATATGTTATTCCTAAGTTGACTTATAAAAAAACGACCCGCTAAATCACCTTATTTGTTTTCCACAGACTTTCGGGACTCTAATGCATTATGATGGAACACATTCCGGACAACTTTTCAGTTTTACCCGAGACCTGAAACCAAGCTAGAAAATGGTCAAAAATAACCTCGCAAAATTTTGAAAACAACGCGTATTTATACCATACATGTAAGATAATGAAAACTCCCGTAACGTACTATGTTTATTGATCAAATATTTATAATGCATCATACCTAGATACCTTGATGGACCCGAAGTACACAAACGAATCTAACATTCTCATTAATCATTAATAACATCAATACATTCCTAACTTAATTTTTTAAGCATTTGTTAAATTTTAACCGATACATACCTTCCTTATATAAAATTTTCTTCCAACACCTATCGTCCTTTGATGTTTCTAACCTTTTCTTTCAATATTGTTCTATGCTAGCTACATAACAATCATATCAAAACATTATTACAATGCATGCAAACTTCAACTAATATTCATAGAACAAAAAATGTACCATATACAAAACATTGTATCATAACATAAATTGTACCAAATAAAAAACTAACATATGTACACAAACACAACAACTGAAGTCGTATCTTAATTTGTTTACATCCACAGGCTCGTGTTCCAAATTTTCTTCGTTTTTAACTTCCATGTTGTTAACGGTGTGGAAATTGTAATATGTATCAGCGAACCCAACCAACCACCCCTTGGTTCACTATAATGGGTATTCAGTTACAATACAAGAAAGAAAGAAAATAGTCACAACAAGTGATCTATCAATACAATTGGAAACAATGAAAGAACAATACTAGATCAAAACAGTTGATCTATTACAAAGAAACAAGACTAAGATCGAATGAGAGCAATGAGAACTTTGAGTATGATTTGAGAAGAGATAAAAGTAAGGTTAATGAAACCCTAGACCCGACATATCCTTTTATAGACTGAGAGAATCAACATTGTACAACTTTAGTCCCTGCATAATAAAAACTAGACAAACACAGCTAAACATAAATGGTCAGCGTTAGAAAGATAACCAAATTGGTAGAAATGGTCCATGAACTATACTTGTGAAAGTTTGTGATTATTCAACACCCTCCCTTAAACTTTTACAATTTTAAACATATCTAGGAGACCAAGTTTTTCACATAAACTTTTTTGTTTCCCACAATCCAAAGATTTGGTAAGAACATTAGAAATTTGCTTAGTGGTATGAATATTATCAGTTTTTATAACTCAACTTGCAACTTTTTCTCTAACAAGATGAACATCAAATTTAAAATGTTTAGATTTTTCATGAAACACAAGGTTTGCTGTAATTTGTATTGTAGATCTATTATCACAATACAAGACAATATGCAACAAATCCTTAACTCCCATATCATTTAACAAGTTAGAAAGCCATATGACTTCACAAGTTACAAAAGCCATGCTTTTATACTTAGCTTCAGCAGATGACCTGAACAAAGTTGATTGTTTTATACTATTCCATGTCACCAAAGACTCACATAGAAGAACACAATAACCAGACATAAAGTTCCGTGTAACAGGACATATTAACTATTCAGAATTAGCATAAGCTCTCAGCTTAAGATTGCCCTTTTTTATTGATTTGCACTTCATTACTTCGAGAACCCTTAAGGTACCTTAAAACTCTTAGAGCATCCTCTAAATGAGACTCAAGAGGAGCATGCATATATTGACTTAAGCAATGCACAAAAGAAGAAATACCAAGTCTTGTATTAGTAAGATAAATCAATTTTCCCACAAGCTTTTGATAATTCCTAATGTTACTAAGCAACTTATCATCTTCATATTCAATATGATTAAGTGTAGTATTTTTAGGCAAAGGAGTATCAACAATTTTAGCATCTAATAACCCATACTCATAAAGAAGTTCAAGACAGTATTTCCTTTGACTTAAGCA
This sequence comes from Tanacetum coccineum, assembly GCA_026074375.1. Lineage (NCBI taxonomy): Eukaryota > Viridiplantae > Streptophyta > Magnoliopsida > Asterales > Asteraceae > Tanacetum > Tanacetum coccineum. The sequence goes on from BQNB010028914.1 coordinate 5,868, forward strand.
TATACCTCTTTGTTATCCAAAACTTCAATTCCAAGAAAGTATTTTAATTTGGCTAAGTCTTTGATTTGAAACTTAGACTTTAGAAACAATTTAAACTTCTCAATTCTAGACAAATTGTTTCCAATTATAACAATATCATCAACATAGATAAGTAATACAATAAACACATGACCATACCTTTTAGTAAACAAAGAGTAATAAAATTTAGACTGTACAAAACCATATTCAACAAGATCCATAGTCAAATTGGCATTCCATTGCCTAGGTTCTTGTTTAAGTCCATACATGGACTTATTCAATTTATAAACTTTTGACTTTTGATTGTTAAAACCAGGAAGTAAGGTCATATAAACATCCTCAATTAAGTCACCATATACAAAAGCATTATTAATATCAAGTCAAAAAAGACTCTAATTATCACAAACATCCACATTAAGCATGAATCTCATAGCTGACATCTTAACAACATGACTAAAAGTTTCTAAGTAATCAACCCCCCACTGTAGCCTTTGGCAACAAGCCATGCCTTATACCTCTCAATCTCACTAGTTGACTTATATTTGATTATGAATAACTATTTACAACTTATATGTTTTCTTCCTTCAGTAAGATCATAAATAATCTAAGTATGATTTCTATTCAAAGCCCTCAATCTCATTGTCCATTGCTTCAACCTAATTTTTTTATCTTTTAAAGCCTCATAATAAGTATTAGGTTAAACAAATTTTTTAAGGGTAGTGGACATACAGTAATTAGAAGGACTTAAATTAAAGTAACTAACAAACTTTTCTACACCAGATTTCACACTACTTCCAACAACATAGTCATTAAACTTAGCAAGCATTTTCCCAGACCTGCTAGACATTCTAACAATAGGCTGCACTTTACTTAAATTCTCATACAACCCCCTTTGATTGTTTAGAGTAAAAGAAGAAGACACATTGCCCTAAGAGGAAGTGTTATCACCTATAAAAGTTGCAATGTCATCCTCACTTACATCAGAAGTATGAGGACTTATACTGCAAGGATGAACATTACCATCATCATAGAGTGTATGATTACCTCTCCCATCATCATTGGGATGTGAAGAAGTTTGGTCATCAGAATGTTTCTGATTAAAAAAGTTTAAGTTGTTAATATTATTATTAGAAGAATATTCAAAATGTTGTTTATCATTGTGAAGATTAGAATTCATTTTAAATGGGAAATAGTTTCATAAAATTTTACATCTCTAGAATAAAAAACAAGTTTAGAATCAAGATTGTAAACCTTATAAGCCTTTTTTGTTGTAGAAAAACCAATAAGAACACATTTTTCAGACCTAGCAGAAAACTTATTAGAATTCTTAAGAATGGATGAGAAACACAGACATCTAAAACTTCTCAAATGAGAGAGTTTTGGTTTAAGACCATATGGAAGCTCAAAAGGTGATTTTCTATTAAGAACAGAAGAAGGCAAACTGTTACTAAGATATGCATCAATTAGGATACTCTCAGTCCACATTTTTAAAGGAATACCACTTTAAAATAATAGACTTCTAGCAACATTTAATAGATGTTTGTGCTTTCTTACAGCAATACCATTTTGCTAAGGAGTATGGAGCTTTTAAATGAAGAAACTTAATGATTTTAGAGATAAATATCAAGTTTATGGGACGATTGTTGGGATTAAAAGCCTTCTTAATGTTGTTAGTATTACTACTGCTCTTATTGATGTTAATGCTGCTTAGTCAAAGTTAGTGCTGCTAAAGAATTTCAATAAAAATTATTCAAAGTGTTTAAGACTGCTGGTGAAGTTACAACTAACAATACAAAGTTACTACTGCTAGAGGAAGTTACTACTGCTAGTGGAAGTTAAGACTGCTCAAAGACTTAGAAGAAAAACTGCTAAGTAGTTACTACTGCTAGTACAAAGTTAATGCTGCTGAAGGAGTTAATGATGCTAGTGAAGAAGTTAGTACTGCTAAGTTAGTTAGTACTACTTATGTGATTTGTATGAGATATTTTGGTAAAAGATATGTATAACTTATTTGTTTAGAAGATTATGATTAGTTAGGAAAGTATTGTAAGTCGTTTAGGACTCCGTGGTGTATAAAAGGAGGTCCTAGGGCATAGAGATTGATGAACCGTACCAAAACCAAAATCAATCTTAGTCTTAGCTTCAAGGTCTTTGTAACCCTAATACTATAAGAGTATTTGTATTATTATAATATTGGAGCTTTTGTTTGTTGAATTATATGTTCATATAATTACTGTTTTATTGATAGTTCTTCTAAATATTAAAGATTAGATTCCGCATAATCTTTAATACATTCAAAAAAGTTTCTACTATAGTTGTGTTAGATTTATCTAATATAACTAATCCTTATACAACTTAAGTAATTCGATCTATAAAGCTTAAGGAATTCGATCTATAGTAGTGTTGAAGTGGGACCATCAAGTGGTATCAGAGCTTGTTGCTTTGAGAAACTTTGCTAGAAGATATGGATCAAGATTCTGCACATATGGTGGCTGCATCTAAAGTTCCCATGCTCAAACTGGGTGAGTTTGAGTTATGGAGAATGAGGATTGAACAATACATTCAAATGATAGACTATGTACTGTAGGAAGTCATAGAGAATGGTGTAACCTTGCCGAAAACACAAGTTGTAGAAGGTGTTACAACAGTGATGCCTATTACATCTGCTGAAGATAAGGCTCATAGAAGATTAGAAGTGAAGCTGAAAGTACTTAAAGATGGGTCATTCCCAATAATCCATCAGTTAAATTTTAACTCTATAAGGATGCTAAGCTGTTGTAGGAAAGCTATTGAAAAGAAAGATTGGATGGGAATGAATCTACTAAAAGACTCAAAGGAATCTCTTTAAGCAACAAAATAAAAACTCACTTGCTCCATCCAAGCTCACAGATGCATGATCACACTTTTGACAGGAATTCAAAAGCTGTAGTCAGTTGGAGCTTCGGGATTAAAGAGTTTACAAGAAGATGTTTAATACCAAGTTATTAAGAAGTTTGTCACCTGAGTGAACACACATGCTCCTTGTGTAGAGGGAATAAAGCTTATTGGATACAATGAAGCATGTATGTATCTCTATCAACAACCTAAGGTGTATTAACCAGAAGTTAAAGGATATTTAGCTCAAGTCAAGAACACAGAACTGGCTTTTTGTGTCCTCTAATAAACAACACTACAGCAACTCTAATAGCATTTAATGCAGCTACATGAATTACTACTCTGCTTGCAATCAAGATTAATACTTGCCTAATCTCACATAATGATAACTTAATGAATGTTGTTATTTTTCATATCTTTGATAGTCCAACCAACAAAGTCCTCAACATCACATGAGGACTTGCAACAAATCCATACTAATGACATAGAAGAGAAGGATTTAAGATGGCAAATGACCATGTTAACCATGAGAGCTAGAAGGTTTTTGAAGAATACAGGAAGGAAGCTTATTATTAATGGCAATGAGACTATTGGTTTTGATAATTCCAAAGTGGAGTGCTACAACTGCCACAAGAGGGGACATTTTGCTAGGGAGTGCAGAGCTCCAAGAAATCAAGACAACAAGAAGGAAAGCTCAAGAAGGAGTGTGCCTGTGGAAACATCTACTTCCATAGCTTTGGTGTCATGGTGGATATGACTGGAGTGATCAGGTAGAAGAAGGGCCTAATTATGCACTCATGGCTACTCATCTTCAAATCTGACTCAAAGGTCTCCAATGATTCAATTGTTCAAATCTTGTCTGGAAACTGTATATTACTTTAATCTTAAAATTGATCAAGCAATTAAGAGATTTAGAGAAATCAAGTTTAATGGTTTTTTAGTTATAAAACATTTAGAATTAGTGGAAGAAAAACTTGAATTTTATAAAAAGAATGAGTCTGTTTATGTAGAAAACATTAATGGCTTAAAATGGGATATTCAAGTAGGAGAAATAATTATTAGTGAGCTTAGGAAAAAGCTTGAAAAACTTCAAAATGAAAAAGATAGCATTCAATTTAATGTAGATAAATTTGAAAATGCATCTAAAAGTTTAGACAAGCTCATAGAGTGTCAGATAGTTGACAATTGCAAGAAAGTTTTAGGCTATGAAAAATATAATGCAGTTCCACCTCCCTTCACAGGAAATTTCAGGCCTCCAATACCTGATTTGTCTTTTACCGGTTTAGATGAGTTTGTTAATAAGCCTGTAGTTGAAAATAGAAAGTCTGATGAAGAAGTATCTGAGATAGTTAGGAAGAAGGATGATGCCCTAATTATTGAAGAATGGGTGTCAGATAGTGAGGAAGAAAATGTGTCTCAGCCTAAAACTAAGAAGAAAATAGTTTAGCCTAGTATTGCTAAGATAGAGTTTGTCAAACCTAATCAACAAGAGAAAAATGCTAGGAAAACTATTAAACAAGTGAGAAACATAGGCAAAACACTCACAATCCAAGAGGCAGTTAAAGAAATTGGAACAATATGCTGTCTTAAAGACTAGGAAGTAATTTTGAGATGTTTAATAAGGCCTGTTATGTGTGTGGAAGCTTTGATCATTTGCATGTTGATTGTAATTACCATAAAAAATAGTTTCAAAATAAAAGGATGGTAAAACCTGTTTAGAAGACCAATTCTCAAAGGGTGAATCATCAAAACTTTGCTAAAAAGATTCAACACCCTGTGGTAAACGAAGCACAAGTTCCTAAGAGTATAACAAATGAAGTCTGCCTTAGTATCAATTAATACTACTAGACAAAGTATTTCAAAATAGCAGTATCAATTAATACTGCTAGACAAGTTAATATTGCTCATTCAAAAACAACAGTGAATGCTGCTAGACCAATGTCATATCTTTCAACAAAACATAGCAACATTCAACTGTTAAGAGGCATATTAATAATAACACAACATTTAAAAACAGTAATATAATCAAAGGGTTAGATACTGTTAGGGGAAAAATGTTAATACTGTTATAGGGCCTAAAAGGCAGTAAGTTAATGCATTTTAGAGGAAATAATGGTTAATGTTGTAAAGGCCTCACTTTTTGGTTTTAGAAACCAAAGACTAACGTTTTAGGACAATGTTTTCTAATCACAACATGCAACAACCATCCCCAAAAAAGGTGATATATTGATGCATAAGGCAGATCCAATCAGATGATGCTTGGTCCGCAAAGAAACTGATTTTCTTATCTGATGTGCAGGGCAATCCACAAATGGATTTACAAGATCAAGGAGTGATTGATAGTGGATGCTCAAGAAGAGTGTTATGATCTTATCGAGAATATGACCGCCCACCACAATGACTAGGATACCTCAGCTCATAGGGGTGAGTCATCTAGTTCTACCACTTCTTCTTCCTCTCAGATAGTAGCTCTTGCTTAGCAGATGATCAAAATGGGAAAAGATATGCTACAGATGTACCGTTTGAACCAGCAAGTTAATTCTGTGACTCTTAGCTGTGAGACTTTTAGTGGTCCACATTCTTATTATGAGTGTCAAGCTGCCGGTGGCTACACTCAGGACGTTTATGATACTATGGGGAACTATAATTCAGGTGGTAATTCTTACCAACCTCAAAGAAACCGTAATCTTCTTAGCTATCGTTCTAATAATTTTCTTGGACCTCCCAGTTTCAATCCACCAAATAATCAAAATCAGGGTAATAATCAAAATTTTCAAAACAATCAAAACAAATTTAATCAAGGTCAAGGGTATAATCAGAACAGAGGTCAGAATTTTAACCACGGTAATAATTATAATCAAAATCAGGAATATAGTCAAAACCATGGTCAAAATTTCAATCAAAACCAAGCTCCAAATCAATCCTCCACGGAAGATTTGTTGAGACAGTTATTGATCCAGAACCAAAACCTTAAAAAAGACCAGGAGGTCGTAAATCAATTTGTTCAAAACCAACTGGCAGAAATAAGGAAGGCTCTTCAGGAAAGACCTCGGGGTGCGTTGCCTAGCAACACCATTCCTAACCCTCGAGAGGAAATCAAAGCAATTACCACACGAAGTAGTAATGTTTTAGCTGGACCCTCAGTTCCACTTCTTCCTTGTTGATCCCACTTCAAAATATCGAATTCCTTAAGCTTGTATAAGGATTAGTTATATTAGATAAATCTAACATAACTATAGTAGAAACTTTGTTTGAATGATAATCTTATAACGAGTACGCATCTTATACCATTTATGAGTAGATAGCGTTTTCGTTAGTAATTGTATGTGAATTAATTTGAGGTTGAAATATATGTACGGTAGAGTCTAGTATCTTTATATGATGTATCGTAAGGTACTGTTCATCGCGATAAGTATTTAGGCCTTCTTATCTATTTAATAGTAATCTAATATTAAAGATTTAGATGACAATATTCAACGTCTAAAGATCCCAAATACTCTATAAATATCTCACTGCCTCCTTAAATAATCATTCCCACACTCTCATATGTACTCTAATTCAATCATCCTTTGACATCGTTACTCTCAAAGTATTAGGGTTACAAAGACCTTAAAGCTATGATAATTCTATGAATGACTCGTATTGGTGTATCTTGGTGTGTTACTGGTATGGTATGGTATGGTATGGTATTTCAATCTCTATGCTCTAGGACCTCCTTTTATACACCAAGGAGTCCTAAACGGCTTACAATACTTTCCTAAGAATATCAAATCTTTTAAACAAATAAGTTATACATGTCTTTTACACAAATAAATCATATAAATCACATAAGCAGTACTAACTAACTCAGCAATACTAATTTCTTCACTAGCAGCATTAACTCCTTCAGCATCATTAACTTTGTACTAACAGTAGTAACTTTTGTAGTAGCAGTAGTAACTACTTAGCAGTTTTTCTTCTAAGTCTCTGAGCAGTACTAATATGCACTAGCAGTAGTAACTTTACACTAGCAGTACTAACTGTGTACTAGCAATAGTAAACACTTAGCATTTTTCTCTAAAGTTCTTGAGCAGTACTAACACAACTGAGCAGCATTAACTCTGATATGAGCATCAGTAATACTAGCAGCATTAAGAAGACTTTTAATCCCAACAATCATCCCCTAAAATTGATATTCATCAAGTTTCTTTATTTAAAAACTCCATAATTACCAGGAGGTTGCTTCTAAACACTTCATTGATTCTTAAGCTGTTTTGTGAGAAATTTAAGAAGCTGATATGTCATTTCACTAAAATAATCAACATGAAGCTTCTTGTTCAGCATATATGTAATTGTAGGTGGTGTTAGGGGATATCTCTTTTCTACCAGCATGTAAATCATTCCAGATTGCAAACTCAAGCAATGTACTCCACATGAGTCAAATAACTTCCAGCTCAAAACTTTATACCTTTGTTGCAACTTCCAGATTTCATCTTCTACATGTGGTTCGAACATTATCTTTAAATCATTCTATAATACCAAATCCAAGTCTTCCACTGGTCTTGTTGATCCATATGTAGCTTTTACCACTTGTACAAGTCTTCTAAATCTTCCCTGTCAAAACTTTTAATCATTTGACTAAAGATCTTGTAAATTTGAGACTTTCCATTAGCTCTCTTCTTTATGAATCTTTCAGCCAACAATCTTTGGAGACTTAGTAGCTAAAGGTACAACATCAATTGCAACTTCTTCTTCATCTGGAATGACTTCTATTAGACTTTGAAGCTCTGTTGTGTCTTTATCCTCATCCACCTTCTGCTTCTTAGTACTCTCTTGTTCCAACTCTTATCCTGCTCTCTTTGAACTACCTTCCACCAAGTCTGTTCTAAAGTCAATAAATGTATTCGCCCTCTTGAAAGCTCTGTCAAACATCTTCTGAATAGAATCAAAAGATTTGTTCTTCAAGTCTTTAGGCTTCTTTCCTTCCATATTCTTCAGGTAAGTAGACATAATTTTTCTTTGTTGAGCTTGGGTTGGTGGTTTGTTCCTCTTCTCTTCTGCACTTTTAGCAGCAAAGTGCTTTCTTCTTTACTTTAAGAGTTGTTGAAATAATTTTGCCTTTTCTTCAACAGACAACTCTTCTTGCTCCTCTGCTTGCAGTCTTTGAGCCAATTCATGACCAGCCTTAATCTTAGCCTGAATATCATCCCATTCTTTAATCAAGGCAATATTGGCTTCTTATTCAGCTTTTTCTCTTGCAAGTCTTTCTTCTTTATCAAATTCAGCTTGTAACTTTGAAGCAATTTCTTCATCAAGTATGATTAGATCTTTCTTTTTCATAGTCTTCACAGGTTCTTCTACCATTATTCCTTTACCCTTGTCCTGTGATTGTAGTGAAGAAATTATTGTTGTTTTTGTTGTTGTAGATTTACCTGGCTCTTGAAAAATAATCCCTTTCACCTTGGGTTTTAAAGTTTTTAATGCTTCAAGTGCTTGAGCCAAAGTAATTTCTTCAGTAGTTATTGTAGCAGTTGTTGCAGCAGTACAAACTTGAGCAACATCAACTACTTCTTCAACAACATTTTCATTTTGCCCTGCAACAAACACCTCTTCACCATCTAAAGCATTCACATCAAATATCTCATTATCAGCATCATCTTGAACATTAACTAGGGTAATGTCTTCATCAGCATCAATAGCATTAATCTTCTTCCCCTGTTTGGATGCATCCTCGCCCAAACTTTCTTTATCTCTAGAGGATTCTACACTAGCTGTCAACCCAACTTTGTATAATCTCTTTAGCTTATGAGTTCTTGACCTATCTTTCCTTTTAAGCTTCTTGACCCTCCTTTTCAAACTATCAATCTCATTCTGTTGAGAGGTCTTTGTCTTCTCCAAATCAAAAACCCTTTGTTGTAAATTGGTATATAGTTCCATCAATTCATTTAGTTTAAGTCTATCCTCATCACTTTGAAGTGTGTTACTTCTTGCGAGCAGTGAATCATTAGAAAGTTTAGATACATTCTTAAACCTAGTTTGAGCAATAGTATCCCCCATGGTTTCTTGGCACCTGGGACCACCACCTAAAGTAGTTCCTAGGGAACTAGATTCATTAGGTGTTGCCTTGGATCGGGTCTTAGTTATGTTACCACTGTCCTGCTTTGCTTCTAAGCTAAAAGCAGTAGTGGCAACCCTCACCAAACTGTCACCTAACTCCTTATGGATAGCCTCATTTGCAACATTGTCTGTAGGACCACTAGGCTGAGGTACCTAAGTGTCCTTTCTCTTAGGCTTCCTAGGTTTTTGATTCTTTTGAGGTTGAGTGGATGATTCAATAATGGTGGGTGTGTGATGGGGATCAGTGGGCATTGCTAAACCTTCACCTAATTCTGGTTGGTTTTGTACCACCATTATTAGAAACAAATGTGTTACTCTACCAGAAAAACCTTTTCCTACCGTCTTCATATTTTCAAATATCGTCTTAGTGTGAGAGGGTGCATCATAAATTCTCTTGTGAGTTGACATCCTATCAAGTTGTTGATTTACAAACATTTGTACAAACCTTAGATACATAAAAAAAATTTCCAGACACATTATCCAAGTTCCTAACCATACTTTCAAAAATGTACTTTGAAAAGTTAAATTTCTGATTCGTTGCTAAGTAGATAATAGCAGATGCCATAGTGCTACTAAACTCATTCCATGCAATAGTCTTTGCACTTAGACATTGTAAAATAGTATAAATCAGAAATTTCCAAGAGAGAAGAATGGCTTATAAAAATTGAGTTTTTGTGAAATCTTCTCATACCCCGTCCTTGTAAGTTCTTCAAAAATGACAGAGTTTGGTAAACAATCAATACCTTCAGCATCTTCTAGTTGAAGCTCTCTTCTAATAGTTGATTCAGTGACAATTATCTTCTTTCCATCAACTAGGGCGTGTAACTGAACTTCCCCATTAATAGTTTTGGCCTTGACAGTAGACCAGAACTGTTCGATACATGAAGTATATATAGTGGGATTAACGGTTAGTGCATATCTTATAGGTTGTGCATTCAGAAAATCCACAATTTGTTTAAACCCTTCACTTTCTGCGGGTTTAGACAAAAATGCGACCAAATTATGAGTATCTGCAAACTTTAGATTCGACAGTTGTGTTGGTCCTTGATGATGAATGATAAAATTAAGTTAGGGTTTATGATTGGAGAGTTTTTGAAAGTACGAAATCGATCAAATGATTTATTGAAACCCTTAATCGAAGTATTTATGAAAATACCCTCAACAGCATTAACTTTCACCCAGCAGTAGTAACCCAGTAGTAGTAAGTTATGCCTACCAACATTAACTTAGAACCAGCAGTAGTAAGTTATGCCTAGCGGCATTAACTTTGAGTCACCAGCATTAACTCCAATTCCATTCTAAACAGCTTTTCCATCATATTTGCCATCTTCAATTTACACTTTTATTTGCTTTTCCTATAATATGTTTAGTCCTAATAACAAGAAAAAACAAAGCCATACAATTTTTTACAACTATCACAATATTAATTATACATAGCAGTAATAAGATAACTAACAGTTGTAAACTCTGCTGTATTAATTTTTACTTACAGCAGAAACTTATATGACAATGTAATAAAACAATACTAATTCCATTACAAATCTTATCAAAAACATAAAGAGATAAAAGACTTTAAAGATTCATCATTCCAATACTAACAATCAAATATTGAAATCTACTTCATCGCAAAGAGCTTCTTGTCGAAGGAGCGCAATTTGCGAAAACATTCTTGTCAGTATGGATTTTGACTATTTGAATCAATTTCTTTTCATTGCAATCTCTAATAAAATGATGTCTGATCTCTATATGCTTTTTTTTTTAATGAAAAACAGGATTTTTAATTATGCAAATAGTACTGTTATTGTCAATAAAGATCTTGGTATGCATAAAATTGTACCCATAATCAAGTAGTTGATTCTGAATCCAAAGCACTTGTCCATAGAAACTTGAAGCAGCCACATATTCAGCTTCTGTTGTGGAATTTTGCAACCACTGTCTATTTCTTGCACTGCCATTGATATTAATCTACATTAAGGAATTGACATCTGCTGTTGTAAAACTTCTTATCAAGCTTGCTCCAGCATAATCACTATCAGTGTATGCTACCAAATCAAAAGGAGAATCTTTTGGATACCAAAAGCCTAATTTTGGTTGTCTTTTTAAGAAATACTAAAAATCCTTTTACCAGCTTAAGACGAGAGGAACATGGATTTGGACTTGGTATCTAGCACAGGCACACACTGCAAACATGATGTCAGGTCTTGAAGATGTAAGATACATCAATGAACCAATCATTGACCTATACATATGAACATCCACTTCTTTACCATCTTTATCCTTGAGCAGAGGGCGCTTTGTGTTCTGTGAGTTTCCTTTAGTGTGCTTGCAGTCTTGACTTCTAAAGAAACCAAATTTCTTTAAAAATTTCAGCAGTAATATTTATCTTGACTAATAAATATGTATCCTTCTTCTGGCTGCACTTGTAATCCCAAGAAATAACGTAAGTTCTCCATGGAAACTCATTTTGAAATTTCTCATGCATTAACTTCCTCTGTGTAGAGTTGATACTAATGCATAGCTTTTCTTTGTTGAACAAAGATGATTCATTGTGTGAACATAACTTAGACCATCAAAACTATCACCTTTTGTGCCTTTTGATGAATAAGGAGAAGTGATGTTCTATCGAGTGCTGGTTCCCTCTTTGAAAAAGGACTATGTTGTGTTGTCTAACAGATATGAGTTTTGGCAAGGTTTCATACCAAAGCTCGGAGCTCTGAATGTAGTCCTACAATCTTAGATACGTTTGATCAACCTAATGTATACTCTATCGGAAAGTCTGGATCTTCAATCCTGAGTGAAGTTTGGGAGTGCGTACGCGCAGAAACCTCTTTAATTGCATAGTCTTCCTTTAAGAAAAACACTTTTTACTTCCATTTAATACACCACAAACTCTTTAAATATAAGCTAAAAATAGCCTAATTGCTTCAATTCTTGCAACAGGGGCAAAGAGTTCATCATAGTCAATCTCTTATTCTTGTGTGTACCCTTGAGCAACCAATCTTGCTTTATTTCTTATCACAGGATGTTTCATCCTTTTTATTCCTGAAACCCATTTAGCTGCCTAAGCCCTTTTTTTCTATTTGGTAAATCCACTAAAGTCCAAACTTCTTGTAACTTGAATTGTAGAAGCTCTTCCTGCATAGCCTCTTTCCATCTTGGATCCTTTAATGCATGAATTACCTTTTTAGGTTTTTCTTGTGATAAAAAGCAAGCAAAACAAAGCAGTTTAAAGGTCTTTATGGTTTATTCTTTGTTGAATAGTACTAACAAACCCATGTTCTATTCAGAGTCATATGACATCTTTCGTGTCTTGTGTAGCTGATTGCAAATCTCCAATCACTTGATCAAGAGAACGATCTTTATGAATTCTTGTAGTTGGATTAGGACTGACTTGGATTGTAGTATCCAAATTGTTCATGTCAGCCAGTGCACCTTCATCTTCATCATCTCTTGAGAAGTCAAATATGCTATAATCTTCCAAAGCAGGTATATTTGGATCATATGATGTTTATGCTCTGATTTTCACCAAAGCATTAACTAATTTGTACGAGCGCATTAAGCATTAACATTGTTAGTGCTGTTAACATTATCTTCCTTCTCTTGATCATTACATTCACTATCTTTTCTTGGATCTTCATCAATCTTCTTTTCATTATCACTTAAAGGTTTGGATCCATCATCATGAGAACTCTTTAGATCTTGGGAAAATGGTGGATTAGCAGTCCATAATGGTAGCAAAATTTAATTTTTGACAGGTCCTGACTCCTTTTTAGATTGACCTGCATTATCACTTGCTTTTGTACCTGCAAAACCATTAGACTGTGTACCTGCAACAATTGGCTCATAATTCATTGTTCTTGTTAGTGCATCAATATCAAATAGCCAATCTGGTCCAATACCTACAATATTAGGTGTACTCTCACTAAACCTAATATGCAAGTTTTCTTCCATTATCCTTGTTTTACTATTAAATACTCTAAAGGATTTACTATTCAAAGAATATCCAACAAAGAAACCTTCATCAGCCTTAACATCAAATTTGCTTAATTGATCTATGGTATTGAGAATGGTAACAGGACACCCAAATGGTCTCATAAAACTTAAAGTTGGTGTTCTACCATGAAAAAGTTCATATAGGGTATTTTTATGAGGCTTAACTACTAACACTCTATTTTGCACATAGCAAGCAGTATTAACTGCTTCTGCCCAAAAAGTAGTTGGCAACTTAGAATCAGCTAGCATAGTCCTAGCAGCCTTAATTAGTGTCCCATTCCTCCTCTCAGCAACTCTATTTTGTTAAGGAGTTCTAGCTACACTAAATTGTCTCAAAATACCCTTCATCTTACAAAACTGATTCATTTCTTTGTTTTTGAATTTAGTTCAATTATCACACCTAATCACCTTAACCTTGTGATCTACTAGATTTTCTATGACAGTTATAAAGGACTTAAGAACGCCACTAGTCTCATCCTTAGTAGCTTGAAAGAAAACCCATGTAAACCTACTATAATCATCTGTAACAATTAGGCAATACATTTTTTTCATAAGGCTTTTTACAAATGTTGGACCAAACAAGTCCATATGCAACAAATGTAAAGGAAGACTGATTGAGTTCTCTGTTTTGGACTTACAAGAGGCTATGTGCTGCTTTCTCTTTTGACAAGCAACACAAGTTTGATCATTTTCAAAAAGTTTAGAAGGTAAACCTCTTACAAGATTTCCCTTAACCATTTTATTCATGGTTTTAAAATTTAAGTGACCTAGCCTTCTATGCCAAGGTTTAGATTCATCAGATGTGGCTTTTCCAAAAAGGCAAGTTAAACCTCCTTTAGGAACTATGTTCTTTAAATCAACACTATACATATTGTTCTTTCTAGGAACTCTAAGTAAAACTTAACTTTCATTAATTAACTTAAAGTTTTGAGATAAAACAATACATTCAGTGTCATTAAAAAGAACACTATTCTTTTTATCACACATTTGTGAGACACTAAAGAGATTAAACTTTAACTCTTTCACAAAATACACATTTTCAAAATCTAGATTACCAGTTTTAATGGTATATTTTCCTGTGATTTCCCCTCCTTTGAGGTTTCCTTTAAAAGCAACATATCCTCCATCTATCTCTTCATAGTCTATAAGATAGGATATGTTCCATGTCATGTGCCTTGAGCATCTGCAATCAATTACTCTTTGATCCTGTAAATCCATTTATGGATTACCCTGCACATTAGATAAGAAAATCAGTTTCTTTTGGAGACCCAAGCCATCACTGACTTGGATTTGCCTTGTGCATCAATATAATCAAACTTCTTTAGGGTGATTGATGCACTATTGTATTTAGAAACATGGTCTAAAACTTTAGTCTTTGGTTTCCAAACCCAACAAGTTGAGGCCTTAACAACATTAAAATTATTTCCTTACGTAGCATTAACTACTGCTTTTGCCCTAGCTAGTATTAACATTGTTACCCCTAACAGTATTAACCCTTTGATTAATATTACTATTTTTAAATGTTGTGTTCTTATTGATTGGACTCGTAATAGTTGTACTGTTGCTTTTTTAAAAAAGATATGACATTGTCGAGGCAGCATTCACTGTTGTTTTTTGAAGTGTGAACAACATTAACTTGTCTAGCTGTTATTAATTGATACACTAGCCAGGACTTCAGTAGTTTCAGCTCTTGGACCATGTTATTTTTTGCACAGGGGTGAGTCTTTTTAGACAAAAAATTTAGCAAAGTTTTGATGATTTCACCCTTTAAGCATTGTTCCATCAGGTTTTACCATCCTTTTATTTTGAAACTGTTTTTGATGGTAATTGCAACAACTTGCAAATTGATTCTAAGCTTCACACACATAAATGCCTTATTAAATATTCAAAATTGCTTCAATTTTTGAGTCATCATTCATTGTTCTAATTTCTTTGATTACCTCTTGGACTGTGAGTGTTTTGCCTATGTTGCTCAACTTGTTTAACAGTTTTTCTAGCAGTTTTTTCTTGTTGTTTAGATTTGACAAACTCTTTCTTAATAATGCTAGTCTTAACTGTTTTCTTTTCAATTTTAGGTTAAGACACATCCTCTTCCTCATTATCTGACACCCAATCTTCAATAATCGGGGGCATCATCACACTTCCTAACTACCTTAGGCTCTTCTTCACTAGATATAGCTTTTTACTGTTCTCAACTATAGGATTATTAACAAACTCATCTAAACCAGTAAAAGACAAATCAGGTGTTGAAGGCATGAAATTTCTTGTGTACGGAGGTGGACCTGCATTATATTTTTCATAGCCTAAACCTTTCTTGCAATTATCAACAATCTGACACTCTATGAGCTTGTTTAAACTTTTAGATGCATTTTCAAATTTGTCTACATTAAATTGAATGCTATCTTTTTCATTTTGAATTTTTTTCAAGCTTCTTCCTAATCTCTCTAATAGTTATTTCTCCTACTTGAATATCCCATTTTAAGCCATTAATGTTTTCTACATAAACAGACTCATTCTTTTTATAAAATTCAAGTTTTTCCTCCATTGATTCTAAACCTGTTTTATAACCTAAAACCATTAAACTAGATTTCTCTAAATCTCTTAATAGTTGATCATTTTGAGATTTAAGAAGTTCAACAGTTTCCAAACAAGATTTTGAACAAATAGAATCATTGGATACCTTTGAGTCGAAACTTGAAGATGAGTAAGCCATGAGTGTATAATTAGGCCCTTCCTCTGCATGATCACTCCAGTCATATCCACCAAGACCATCACATGACACCAAAGCTGTTGAAGTAGATGTTTCCATAGGCACACTCCTTCTTAAGCTTTCCTTGTTCTCGTTGTCTTGATTTCTTAAAGCTCTACACTCCCTAGCAAAAATGTCCCCTCTTGTGGCAGTTGTAGCACTCTACTTTAGACTTATCAAAACCAATAGTCTCATTGCCATTAATAGTAAGATTCCTTCCTGTATTCTTTACAAACCGTCTAGCCCTCATAGTCAACATAGCCATTTGCCATCTCAAATCCATCTCTTCTATGTCATCAAGATGGATTTGTTACAAGTCCTCATGTGTAAGTTGAGAACTATTTGGTTGACTAGCAAAGAATAAACAAATAACAACATCACTCAAGTTATCAATATTTGTAGAGAAAGCAGTATTAACTTGAGTGTTAGCAATAGTAACTCCATGAGCAATATTAACTACTTCATTAGAGCTGCTAGTGTTGTTATTTAAAGAGGACACAAAAGCCATGTTCTGTGTGCTTGAACTTGAGCTAGACATCCCTTTGACTTCTAGTTCATACACCTTGAGGTTGTTATAGAGATCATCCATGCTCATTATTTCTAACTTAGCTTTATTCCTCCACACAGCAGCGTGTGTTTTCCACTCAAGTGACAAGCTTCTTAATAACTTTTAATTAACATCTTCTTGTAAAAGCTTTTCATCCAAAAGCTCCAACTGACTCACAAGATTTTGAAGCCTATCAAAGATTTGATCAAGCATCTCTGAGCTTGGAGCAGTGAAGTTTTCATATTGCTGCTTTAAGAGATTTCTTTGAGTCTTCTTAGTAGCTGCATTCCCACCAAATCTCTTTTCTACAGGTTCTAGCAACTTCTTAGCATCCTTTATAGAGTTAAACTTAAACTGATGTTCATTGGGAATGCCCATCATTAAAGTACTTCTAGCATTCACTTCTAATGATCTCTTTGAGACTTATCTTTAGCAGATGTAATAGGCATCACTTTTTCAACACCTTCCACAACTGCTGTTTTTGGCAAGGTTGCACCATTCTCTATGACTTCCCACAATGCATAGTCTATCATCTGGATGTATTGTTCAATCCTCATCCTCCATACCTCAAACTTACCCGGTTTGAGCATGGGAACTTTGGATGCAGCCACCATGTGTGCAGAATCCTAATCCATATCTTCTAGCAAAGTTTCTCAAAGCAACAAGCTCTTATACCACTTGTTGATCCTACTTCAATAGATCGAATTCCTTAAGCTTGTATAAGGATTAGTTATATTAGATAAATCTAACACAACTATAGTAGAAACTTTTTTGAATGTATTAAGGATTATGCGGAATCTAATCTTTAATATTAAGAACTATCAATGAAACAGTAATTATATGAACATATAATTCAATAAACAAAAGCTCTAATATTATAATAATACGAATACTCTTAAAGTATTAGGTTTATAAAGACCTTGAAACTATGTGATCACTTCTGACTACACTCTTTAATATATAGTTAATATATATAAAATATACTTATAAATATATAAAAAGAAGGGTATGAATCAAAAGATCTCAGTTATAGTAATCCGGAAGTATGATTCCCGGGTCGTTATCCCCGATGAGGAAAGCAATTGAAAGTCGAGAGTCGTTTTGAGAATCAATGTTTGAATGGGATAAGATTGATATTGTTTTTCTAAAACTATAAGAAAAATAAGGCAAAAACTTAAAAATACTTAAGGAAAAACAAATTTTAGCTAAAAACGTAAAACAGAAAACCTAAATTGTGACTAAAAACCCTAAATTTCCAAAAATAAACTTAAAATGAATTTTTCACTTTTAATAAACTCTAATTAACTAGAAAGTAAGATTAAAGAAAACTAGAATGAAAATGGAGTTGATTTGAGATTAAAAACACGAAAAACGTGAACGGGAATGAATCCCGTTCTTTAAAAAATGAAATTTTGCAAATTAAACCCTATGGAAGCAAAACTATTTTTCATAGGAACTATATGATAAAAAAAAAAATCTATAAAAGAATTATATTTTTTTGACCTTTTTATAATTTTTTATGAACTAAAAACGATTTTAAAGAAAATTAAATATAAAAAATACTAAACTATTTGTGAAAATTCTGAAAAAATTCTGAAAAATAGGTTGAACAATGAGGAATCTAAGAAAAATACGCTTGTGAAAACAGCTTATCGAATAAGCTTTGAAATAAGCCAAAACAGCTTATAAACCAAAAAGGGCTAAAATGTATATAAAAGATAGATTATGCAAAGATCTAACGGATGAGCTATTGTAGCGTGATGGTTGTGTGTGTGGGGGTTAAAACGCTTGGTGAGGGTGGTAGAGGTCCCGGGTTCGAGCCTTGCTCACCCGGGGCTTCCCACTTTCCCAAGTGTTTTAATTTTTTCCATTTTTTTACAACTTTTGAAAATACTTAAAAATAAGCTACTTTTGCAAAACAACTTTTTTTATAAACCTAAAATAAGCCCAAAAATAAGCAGTTAAAGACAGAATTGCTTAAACTAAACTAAACCACTAAAAAGCTAACTGATTGGGCAATTTAAGCACTAATAAGCAAATGAAATCTTAAAATAAGCTAAGACAGACAATAAGCTATGTCTAATAAGCTCATAAAAACAAAAATAAGCACAAATGATAAGCTAGATAGACAGAAAAGCTAAAAAAAACTTAAAAGCACTTAAAATCTATACTAGAAAGCAAATAAGCTCAAATAAGCAAATGGCAAAACCAAATAAGCTAAAATGGGCTTATACTAACCTAAATAGCTAAACTAAACCTAAATAAGCAATTACAATAAGCAGATAAGCTAAAATAAAGAAATAAGCACTTATGGTGTAAACTGTTAACCAAACAGCCCCTTAAGGCACCTTTGAGCTTATTTTTCAATAAGCTAAAGGATCCTTATGGACTTTTGGCTTATTACCCTAAAAAGTATACCTAGAATACTACTTAAAACAACTTTCAAAAAGCATTTTGAAAATCAAATAAGCAAAGAAAAAGCCTGATTTAAAAGCTACTTATTCTAACTTAACTATGTTTTTGATTTTTAAGCAAAGATGCAATAAGCTAAATCCTAACCTTATTAAGCTATGAAATGACTAAATATTAATCTAATAAGCTAATTTGAACAGAAATTAAGCAAAAACTAAAGGCTATAAGCTAGAAATCTAAAATAAGCACTTAAGCTAAAACTACAATCCAAACAGACCAAACAACATCTTTAAGCTTATTTTTAAGCCCACAAACAGATCCTTATGATAATCTAGCCTATATTACTTTGAACCTTGGCCAAAAAGCTATATGAAACAGCTTTTACAAAACATTTTGAAATTCAATTACTCAATGAAAAAGTGGCTTGAAAACAGCTTATTGTACTTAGAACACTTAGTAACTTTTGGTTTTGAAAATGAACAATGCAGATTTTTAAGGCTAAAAACAGATATCAAAATAAGCTAATTATTGAAAAACAAGTTTAAACTAATGTAGAGTAACCTATAAGCTACTTGTAAACCTAATTTGAAAAGCTAAAAAGGCTTAAATTCACTTGAAATTTACACTAGAAAGCAAATAAGCTCAAATAAGCAAATGGCAAAACCAAATAAGCTAAAATGGGCTTATATTAACCTAATAAGCTAAGCTAAACCTAAATAAGCAATAACAATAAGCAGATAAGCTACAATAAAGAAATAAGCACTTATGGTGTAACTGTTAACCAAACAGCCCCTTAAGGCACCTTTGAGCTTATTTTTAAGCCCACAAACAGATCCTTATGATAATCTAGCCTATATTACTTTGAACCTTGGCCAAAAAGCTATATGAAACAGCTTTTACAAAACATTTTGAAATTCAATTACTCAATGAAAAAGTGGCTTGAAAACAGCTTATTGTACTTAGAACACTTAGTAACTTTTGGTTTTGAAAATGAACAATGCAGATTTTTAAGGCTAAAAACAGATATCAAAATAAGCTAATTATTGAAAAACAAGTTTAAACTAATGTAGATTAACCTATAAGCTACTTGTAAACCTAATTTGAAAAGCTAAAAACCACTTTTACCTACTGAAAATTAAGATTAAAAATGGCTATTTTTTGTTTTTCTTATCTGATGCAAATGACACTTTAACTCTAAAACTTTGAAATAACTAGTGCAGACCTACAATCTAATTTCTAACATCTATAAATCATATAACTAAGAGTAAATAAAGCAAAACTAACAATTAAAACAGACTTGAGCCTAAGATGCTAATGAAACTGATAAGTGCTAACAGGATTAAACTAGCAACTCAAAAACCTATAGAAATTAGATTATACCTAACAAACACCTTAAATCCTTCTTCTATAAACTTTGAAATTGAGTTTAAAAATGAATCCAAAAGAGCAAGTGGACTCAAGCAGTACTAACCTTAGTTAGTACTGCTTGTCCCAAACACCCCCTTAAATCCTTAAACATCATTTAAAGCTTATAGAATTGAAATTCAGAATATAAACTTCAAATACCAGATATTAATAGGCTACTGACAAACATAATGAACTAATTTAAACGGCTGGATAAGTAGAAAACAAGATCTATAAGCCAATGCTACTTATTTTTGGCTTTTTATGACATATTAAGGAAAATGATAAGCAATTATGACATAAGCTAACTATTGAACACTAATAACATTTAACCACTAAGATAAGCAAGATTAAGCAAATAAAAACTAAAACAAGAAGACAATAAGCTTATTGGCAAAATTAAGCTAGAATATTAAAGACAAAAAAGGTAAATTGAGAACTTACATAAGCCTTTGCCCAAACAAGGCTAAATAAGCTCGAGGAGCTACTCTACAAGCTCCAGCTTATCTAAGGATAAGCTGGTATGGTCTTGAAAGTCCTTCCTTAATTGACTTCCCTTCCATTAATAAGCTTTGGTAATATGGATTGTGAGATTTGAGTATGATAAGCTCAACTAAGCTTTTGAGAGCTTAGTTGAGTTGATAGCCATCTTAAGAGTAGAGATGATAGCTTAATGAGAGCTTATTAAACAGTAGAAAGCTTATTCAACCATTTTAAATTTTTAGTGAAATAGATTAAAACATAAGACTTATAAGTGAAATGCAAACTTTTATTAATAAAAACAGATTACAAAGCTTTTTAAATGAAAGTTACAAAGATTGAACGATTATAAGCTAGAAAATACAATAAGCTATAAGTTAATTTACACTACTCCTAATTAAGCTAGATTATCCTGTGAATGAGGATTCCCTTGTATTTATAGCAGGATAATGAAGCTTCCAGGTCTCCAAGTTTGCTACACGCTCCTTTTGATCCACACCCTTTAATCTTTGCCAATTATTGGATTCATCTTATGACCGTTGGATTGATATTTGTCACACGGATTGCCAACGTGGCATTCCGTGTGTCAGACCCCTTTGTGCTTCTTTTGCACTAGATTTAGTGCAAAATCTCAATTATGGGTGTGTTTCTATAAATGCCCGTGTGTCCCTCCTTGTGTGCTTAGACCAATAAGAGCTCTCAATGACGTATAACTCTGCCACATCGTACCTTGTCACTTGAATTGTTGAGCCACGTCCTCAATTTGGTTTTACCCCATGATTTTGACGCGAGGTTAAACCGAAGATGAGGATGAATAGTAAAACCAATTCCCGCGCCTTTTTCCTTTTTATAACTGAGTTTGACTCGGGGCTGTGGGAGGATTTGACTTGGGCCCGGGTATAACAAATTGGGCTACAGTTTGGGATTTGGGCTTGGTTATAAAATTGTGTTATAAAGGGGTAACGACTGTTATCTCTTTATTATAAAGGAGATAACAATGTTAGGGTTTAGGGTATTTTAAGGATTTTGTTTTTTTGTGGTTGACCAATGTTGACCAAGGATTGACTATGTTGACCATTGATAAATACTTTTGGCTCTTTTGCACTCTTTCCGTTCCCGTGTCCGTGTTTGTCTGGCTTTGACTGTTTTCTTATGATTTTTGCATTATCCGTACCTACATATTCACAAACAACAAAATACACAAATACAAGTATATTTTTGCACATTATGATCATTTTAAGGGTTAATTTAGATATAGAAAGGATATGTGATTTCTCACATATCACTATGATAATTCCATGAATGACTCATATCAAACTCTATGCCCTAAGACCTCCTTTTATACACTAAGGAGTCCTAAACGACTTACAATACTTTCCTAAGAATATCAAATCTTTTAAACAATTAAGTTATACATATTTTTTACACAAATAACTCATATAAATCACATAAGTCGTACTAACGAACTCAACAGTACTAACTTCTTCACTAGCAGCATTAACTCCTTCAGCGGCATTAACTTTAACTAATAGTAATAACTTTTGTACTAGCAGTAGTAACTACTTAGCAGTTTTTTTTCTAAGTCTCCGAGCAGCAGTAATATGCAATAGCAGTAATAACTTTACACTAGCAGTATTAATTGTGTACTAGAAGTAGTAAACACTTAGCATTTTTCTCTGAAGTTCTTGAGCAGTACTAATACAACTGAGCAGCATTAACTCTGATATGAGCAGCAGTAATACTAACAACATTAAGAAGGCTTTTAATCATGGACCGGGTACTTCCTGAAAGTCCCGCACGAGTCCTACCTCTGGTTGTCCAGCCATCTCTCGTTTCTAGATCTTCTAAACTTCCTCATTCTCCTGCTTCTACTTCTTCTTTGATTCCTGAGCGAAATCCTTATCAACCTCCAATTCCTTATCCTTTGAGGTTGAACAAGGAGAAGCTTTAAGACAAGTTTGATATTCAAATGCATAAGTTCTTGCAGATGTTCAAGAAACTTCACTTCAATATCAGTCTTACCGAAGCTTTAGCTCTTATGCCAAAGTATGATAAAATGTTAAAAGGTCTCCTTTCTGATAAGGAGAAACTATTAGGATTGGCAAATACTTCCCTGACTAAAAATTGCTCAGCGGTCCTCCTTAAAAAGTTACTCGAGAAACTTGGAGACCCTAGGAAATTTCTCATTCCCTGTGACTTTCATGAGATCGAGAAATGCATGGCACTAGCTGACTTAGGTGCCAGCATTAACCTCATGCCACTCTCTGTACGGAATAAATTGATGCTTCCTGAGCTTATACCCACTCGTATGACCCTCGAGCTAGCTAACCGGTCTGTTGCTTATCTAGCTGGTATAGCTGAGGATGTCTGCGTACAAGTAGATAAGTTCACATTTCCCGCTGACTTCATTGTCGTCGACTATGACGTTGATCCTCGTGTTCCCCTTATCTTAAGGAGACCTTTCTTGAGGAAGTCTCGTGCTCTAGTCGATGTATACGAAGAAGAGCTTATTCTGAGAGACGGTGATGAAAAATTGATCTTTCATGCTGATAGCACTTCGAAATATCCTCATAAGCATGGAAATGAGTCAATTAATATGATTAATTTCATTGACATCACATGCGAGGATCATTTTAACGAAGTGTTGAAAATTCAAAAATCATTTAATCCCTTCAGTGGCAGTACCACTTTTCCTTCTAATGCTTCTCCTAGTCTCACATCTTCTAAGACTAGTGATTCTTCCCTCAAGGAGTTCGTCGATGAACTCACTCTTCTTTAACCATTTCCACCAGGAAATGAGGTCGATAATTTTGATCCTAAAGCTGATCTTAGAGAAATTAAGTATTTGCTAAACCGAGATCCGTTAACAGATTTTTCGCCTAAGAATGATATTGATATTATTGATCCAATTCTCGAGAGGTTCACCGATGAACCTGCTCTCGTATACTCATTTCCACCAAGAGATGACGATGATGATCTTTTTAACTTTAAGTCCGATAATGAAGAATGGAAAAAGCTTTTGTATGGTGACCTTTTTGATAACACTCACTCTAGAAAATGAAAAAGACAAAGATTTAAAAATGGAGTGCTTAATTGATGATATGGATGATGATTTTTTCCCTCTTTTACCCATAAGTGACTCAACTCTTCCTGAGGAGTCATCTGAGATTGCTACTTTGCTATCATCTCCCTTTGAAAATGAGGACAAGGTGTTCAACCCAGGCATACTCATTTTGGGAGGAACTCAGATTTTCCATGAAGAATCAAAAGATAAGAATTTAAAAGTGAGTTCCTTGACTGAAGCACTTCTAATTCTTGTGGAAAACAGCTTTCTATCTCACTCTTCTGATCGTTTTTTTGATCGTGAACTCCTGTTCTTCTTGGAGTCAACTATAATTGAAACATTGCTATCATTTTCATCTGAAAATGAGGATAAAGTTTTCAATCCCGGGATACTCATTTCAAAAGGAGTTCACTCTTTTACTCTGGGATTATCTCATCGGACCTATGAAACTTTCAAGATCGTTAATGTTCATCCGAATATTTTGAATGAAAGTCCGATGAAGATTTTTCCGTTCTTCTGTTTCTGCCCCAAGGACAAAGGAATTCAGGGAGAGTCAAGCTAGAGACTCGCACAAAAACAAGCGCTTCTCATGAGGCAACCCGTGTTTATCCTAGTAGTAGTAATAATATATTAGTTTAGTAGTAATAATGAATAAATGTAGGGGAGTGCTTCTCTACTTGTTGTGTGTTGTGGTGCCCGTTTTTGCTTGCAGGATTCCCTATAATCGTGAAGACCACCGTGCTTGTTTTCAATCCTCTAATCACTCGGTCTCCGATCATCTTCATTTTTATATTTAGGGAAATCTTCTATTTATTCTATCATATTTATATTTAGATAATAATATAATATATATAGAATATATATATTGATATATAATAAATAATATCTGATATTTGTTTTCCCTCTTTCACAACGTAGAATTAGTAGCATTTGCCTTTTCCGTCCTTAAATGTGGGGGTGGCACCCGACATTTTTGAACATTGAGGCTAATGTTCAGTTCTAAGTGTGAGGGGGATATCTATCGAAATTGATCATACATGTGCCTATCTGTGCCCCATGCAACCCCGTTTTAACCAAAATTTTGCTTTATTTTGTTAAAAAAATGTGTGTTAGAAATAAAAATGTTATAAAAATGTTAGAAATAAGTATGCCCATAGGCTGGAACTAGAGAGATTTTTAACTTGACTGAGTTTTTCACTCTAGCTTTTCCCTTAGCTTTCAAGACTAAGCATTTGCAAGACTTTAAGATTTTGCAATGAACGAAAACTGACAGAGTTAAATATAAGTTAGATGCTAAGCGTGGAGTATGCGGATCTCTTTTGAGCTCATAGAGGTTAATTATGGCTTTTTGCTCCTGTCAGCTTAAAAACTATAAAAATAATAATTTTTAATAAATAAAGTTGATTTAGTTTTTGCGATTCTTAGTTTTGATCACTTTTTAGAGATTCATTCTGATGAAAGTAAGGTACACATCGAGGTTTTGTTAGTGTTGTGGGAAAATAGGCTACCGATTCCTGACGGCTCGCTCCCTTTGTCTAGGTAGTTAAAATACCACAGGACTTGAAATTTGGCTATAATAATAATAATGTAATAAACTAAAGCCGAATTAAGACCACTGTTTCTTGTCGGTTCGCTCCCGATGTTGCAGTCGTTTAAAAGGTGGAAGTAATAATAATAATAATAATAATAATAATAATCCGAGACTGACAAAAGTTTGTTGTTTCCTGTTGGTTCGCTCCCGATGTCTCAACCTTTAAAAAGGTTGAGGAAATTACCGAGGTTGAAATAAGACTACTGTTTCTGGTCGGTTCGCTCCCGATGTTGCAGTTGTTTAAAAGACCGAAGGATAATAATGTTGCAATAATAATAATAATAAATCCAAATTTCGACTATGGGTTATCTAAATAAAGCCTCCGTCTCTGGACTCGTAGTTGAGTTGTTTCGGATGAAATAAAAAGGATAACCCCTAAATCATGCGAAATTAGAACCTTAATGTGGACCTTATTCTCAACATATCGTCTCTTTAGGAAAGGATTTCAAACTGATTATAGTTTAGACCGGTCGTCTTTATAAAAATAAGGCCATAATTTATTAAAATAAGTGATCTCGTTTCACATTATATTTTCCGAATAAAATCCTTAGAGGAAATTAGGAATAAGGGAACGAAAAGTAGTTGTTTACACAATTAGAATTTATGAGTAGTGTTGGCATCTAATCTTATATTTAACTATGATTTCATTTTAAGCTTAGTTTGGGGATTGTGAAAATCAAGAATGACAAACTCCTGTTCTTAAAGCCTTTTAAATAAATTTTATCTTAGTTTTTATCTATTAATAAATAAGTGGTCAAAACGAGGGCGGTTTAGAAACAAATGATTTTAAACTCTCTTAATATACCTTTTCTGTTCTTGTTTGATGTGAGGGGTCATAAGTTAAGGGAGGTTAAATTATTTCTTTCTAGGCGTGCATGCTTAAACACACATTATTTATACCCTGGAAAACACTATAAAACAGACTAATGATACTAAAATATGGATAATTATATTGCAAATATGTTTGTATTGTGTTATTATGTTTTGCAGGTACAAAGGATTGAAAACAAAGCGAAAACGGTAATTTTTGGGTAGGTTTCGACGACGTTTTCATGTTTATCGAGACTTAGACGAACTCGAAAAAAAAATTCTCCAATCACTCCATTAGAAAGACCACGAAATTACGAGTCCAACGGTGGCTTCATCTCTTATTGGGCCGGCCCAAAACCATTTATATGGGTCGGACCGACCCGCACTTATTAAAAGCTTAAAGTTTAAACAACTTAACAAATCCAGCGTACACATGTCCGACCCAAGAATTAAAGAATTGAAGTATGAAGCACGAACCAGTATTAAAATAAAAAGGATGATTTAAGCCTCGGCCTAACATTTAGAAAGGGAAATCTAGAAGCCCACAAATAGAAATAAGAAATGAAGTTGAATTTAGCCTTTGCCTACACAGTTATTAAAAGAT
The DNA here is from genome assembly GCA_026074375.1 of Tanacetum coccineum. Taxonomy (NCBI): domain Eukaryota; kingdom Viridiplantae; phylum Streptophyta; class Magnoliopsida; order Asterales; family Asteraceae; genus Tanacetum; species Tanacetum coccineum. The sequence continues at coordinate 32,510 of BQNB010028914.1, forward strand.
GGAAATGCTAGCAAGTGAGACTCACTCTCCAAAATTAATTCATTTGAGGGCGTGGTCTCCCCCACTCTCACGCACCATATTTTTCTTAAGCAAATAATACTCCTACACGTGGCAAAGCAATTTATCAATATATCTTTCAGTTAAGGACAAGGAACGTGTATGTGTTTATTAAACGCATGAATATGGAAACGTGGCTTTCAGACACTGGTGGATCGAGGGTTTGTTTGTTGGCAAGGACACGTGTTGGGTGATCATTGGAGGATCGGGCTGAAATTCGCTGGCATATACTAGGTAGTTAGATCAGATCCAATCATTGGGGAATTAATGTACCTTTCATGAAATTTCGTGTACCCCGCTCCCCACATAATTTTACAAGATTGCCCTTAGGCTTTGGTTATAAATTCAAAGGCAGTAGCTCATTTTTTGGTTTGTAGTTTTAGTGTAGATTTATAGTTTCTCTCAAATTTTTAGACTAGCTTATTTTAGTTTAAGTTTTAGCTTTTAGTTGCTTATTGTAAAAGCTGTCTTCAACTTATTTCTAGCTTATTTGTAAAAGATCTTATTTAGCTTAATGAAATGAAGGTTGGTGTTTGAGTTCTTATTTGTTTCGGCTTATTTTTTCTCTACTTCTTTCGGCTTATTTTCTTTAATAAGCTTCTCTTCAAGCTTATCTACTGAGCTTATTCAGCTGGCTTATTCATACATAAGTTGGAAATCAAATAAGTTATTTCATAGCTTATTGGATTTTTATAGTTATTTCTTGTATAAGTTTGATTGAAAAAGCTTTTAGATAAGTTTTGGTTTAGCTTATTTCAAATAAGTTGTTTTGCTTATTGTCTCTTTTTCTTTTCTTTTTCAGCTTAGATCCTTGATTCGAATAAGCTACTCTCTTATGGATTATTCGCTTAAGGTTTAGCTTATACTATCTAAATAAGCTTTAGCTTATTTCATTTCTTTTCTCTTTTCTTCTTTTCTATTTCGATTAAGCTATCTCTTTAGCTTATTTGGTTCCTTTTTCTCATAGCTTTTAGATTCGGTTAAGCTTTTACTTAGCTTATTGATCGGCTGGATTCACACCGTAAATATATATAATATATAATAAAATATAAAATATATAAATAAGTGTAAAAACCAACAAGATCAATAAAACCGAGAAGTAGTATAGAGCTTTCCCGGGTCGTTTATCCCCAACGAGGCTGGAATGGTAAATCGATACGATCGAAGATTTGAGTTTGAAGGAAGGAATGAGTTTGAAAAAGTCAAATTAGATAATAACGGACTAAAACGTTTAAGAAAAACCTAGAAATTATGAAATTAAACTAGAAAACGAGACCCCGAATCCCGTACAAAAGGGGGAAAAACCTAAAATCTTTAAAAATAAGCCTACGAAGAAAATTTTGCTTCTAAACTACTCTAGGGATCAAATAACGAAGAATGAAAAAGACTAGACCGAAAACGGAGTTCGTTTGACCCAAAAACGAGTCAAAACAAAATCCCGTACCCGGACCCGTTCTTTAAAAGATGAAAAGTTATAAAAATGACCCTACGAAAAATTTTATATTTTTCCTACAAACTAGATGATAAAAGAAAATTTTCCAAAAAAGCAAAATATTTTTTTTGATAATTTTTGTATTTTTTATGAATTAAATAAACTTTTATCTAAATTAAATTATAAAAAATATTAAACGTTTACAAAAAATTCTGAAAATTTTTCTAAAAATACTAGGCTTTATAAAGTACCTACGAAAAATAAGAGACACCACACAGCTTATGCAATAAGCCCCGAAAATAAGCTAAACAGCTTATGGGCTTATGAGGTCAAAATGACCTTATATATATTTGCCCTTGAGTCTTTAACGAAAAAGACCCAAGGGCGCAGTGGTTAAGTGTGTGTGAGTTAAAGGGGATGTATCGCTTGGTCCCGGGTTCGAGTCTTGCTCACCCGGACCAAGTGTCTTCCCCTTTTATTTTTTTTTCGAAAACTCAAAGAAGCAAAGTTGTTAAGCTCGTGGGGCTTAACAACTTTGTCTTCTACAACTTTTTCTGAAAAGCCCTCAATAAGCTTAAAAATAAGCTCAAACTTGACAGTTTGGCTTATTTGGGCTTAAAGGCAAAAAGAGGCTAAGTCTTTTGGACTTAGGGTCGAAATAAGCTAGGAACAAGGCTAAAATAAGCTGAGATGGGCTAAACTAATCTAAATAAGCTTAAAAGTCTAAAGGCTTAAGGCCTAATAAGCTGTGGGAAGCTTATTATGCCAGAAAAGCTTAAATAAAGCTTAAAGAGGCTAAAAATGCTTAAAGCTAAGACAAATAAGCTAGAAAAAGGAAATAAGCAAACTAAACTATTAACTTAACCTGAAAAGCTTCTAGGAAACAATTTTTGAGCTTATGGAATAAGCTCAATAAGCCAAAGTGTGGCTTAAACCCACAACAGTACTAACTTGGAGGTTAGTACTGTTGGTGTAAATTTGGGCTTAAAAAGCTCAAAAAGCACAAGGGAAGGGGAATAAGCTCAACACAGCTTATCAAACTAACAAATTAAGCTGAAAGGGACACAATTGAGCTTATAAAATAAGCTCAATAAGCCAAGAAGAAAATTAAGCAGTCCCTCAGCCTAAGGGACTCAAAAACAGCCAAGAGGCATGTTTGGGCTTAAAAATAAGCACACAAATAAGCTTATCAAGGGCTGAGACTTTGAGGGCTTATACTAGAGCTTATAAGCTCTCAAAATAAGCCAAAGACTTGGGCTTTAGAACTCAACAAGACAGAGAACAAAGGGCTTAAATTCTCCCCTTTGCACCAGGGGAGATTTAAGCTTAGCTTTAGTAGCTTATTTGACAGCTTGCTAAAAGCTGTCAAATAAGCTCTAAACAATAAAATAAGCTCAAACAGATGGAGTATGATAGCAAAGGGGCTTGTGCACCAATTTTCAACTTCTAAAAATCAATTTTACTTGTTTAATTTTGATAGTGAAAAAGGTGTTTTGGATTTATTAAAACTGTGACACAAAGAGCCTTGTGTGAATTTGACCCAAGAAGTCAAAACACCCAAAGGTTTTGACAGGAGTTTTAACACACAAAAAGCACACCTTTTTGATGCTAAAACTCAAACTCACAAGTGCTTAACCAAATAAGCACTTGTGATGTTTATAAAAACCTAACAGTTTCAAAGAAGGTTCATAACCTTTTGAAAAGCAATTTTTCAACAAAGAAACTTTTAAAAACAGCTTAAATGAGTTTATTAATCTAGACTAAACCTATTTTAATGACCATAACCCATACCACAACCTGTTTTGACCCGTTTTAGCCTTGTGCCAAACACCCCTTTATCTCAAAACTGTCAAACAAAAGGGAGTTTAAAACCTATTTTTAAGCTAAAACTTTGAAAACTTTTTATCCACTTCTACTTATTTTAACCTATTTAAACTATTTTAAAACTAAAAATCCTAGCTTATTAAGAAAAATAAGCTAGTTTCTCTGAAAATAGAGAATTGAAACCTTGGAGTTTTTGTTGTCTCAGAACCAAGGCCACTCTTTCTGAGTGAGTGGCCTAAAAACCCTGTCCTAATGGCTTCCTAGCCTCTAAACCCTGAGCAATAAGCTCAATAAGCTTATATTAGCTTATTTCTCCAAAAGCTTCCAAAATCACACTCAATGGAACATTTATGAACTAAATTCAAATAAAAACAGTATTTAAGAGCTTATGACAAGTTTGAAGCTGAATTAGGGCTTATAACAAGATAAGCTCTCTAAGAGCTTATTGAGAGTTTATGAGCATAAAAATGGCTTATTATTGGAAATAAAGAACAAGTAAATTTGAAAACTGAATTTTATTCCTCAAATGAAGAAGTACAAGCTTGGATAAGAACAAGATTACAAATGCTTAAGCTTAGTTGCTAAAATAAACTTAAAGAAAATTTGCTTAAAATTACGAAAAATTACAAAACTAAAATATAAAACTTGCTGCTTGTTCTTGTGTCTTCTACAGCTTTTATAGAGAGCCCTTGTGTTAGTTGTGTGAGAGGGGGAGAAGCAAACGAATCCTAGCCCTCCAATTTCATTCAAAATCAATCTTGGTCGTCGAACAAGTCCTTGGGGGGTGTAGGATTGCCAACATGGCACCTTTGTAACTGGGAAAGGTGGTGGAGGAGGGGGAAATTGATTATCCATGGAGGTGGTGAAGGTTCACAGGGTAAAAATGGGTTAAACAACCCGTGAGTTGTTTGGGAGGGAAAAACGAGCGGGAAAAATCGTTTGAGGGTTATAACAGAGTGTTTGTTTGGGAGATGGGCAAATATGGCCCCTCATGGTTATAACTTTTGTTGCATACATGGTCCTTGTGGTTATATAACTTTGGGGACTTGGCAAAACAAGTCCCCAAGAGTTATATAACTCTTTGCACACTTCGTCCTTGGTGTATACAAGTTAGGGAGGTTGGCAGTTTTGCCCCCCCACTTGTTACTTTGAGGAAATCGCAAAATCAGCCCTTGTCTTCTCTTTTCCTCTTTTCTTCTTTATATACAAGTTTAGGGATTGACAATTTCAGTCCCTGAACTTTTATTTCTGTGACTTTGGCCTCGGGGTTGACTTGGGTTGACTTTGACTTTGACCAGTTGACTTTTCTGTTGACTTTTTGACTTGATTGACTTTCCGGCTTTGATTTGGCTTGTCTTTCACAGTCTTTTCCATTCCGAGTCCGGTTTTGTCGTTTTGGCTTTGTTTTTCGTCCTTTTCTTGGTTATCCGTTCCTGCACAATACAATTAGCAAAACAAGCATATATTTGGCATTTTAAGTCCGTTTTTGGTTATTTTAGCTCGTTTTTAAAGGTAAAAGGTATGTGTAATTAAGCACATACCACTTATCCAATTGTGAGCTTTTTAGGAGTATAAATCGAGATTATTTTAGCTTATTTCTTTATAAGTAGTTTTCAGATAAGTTATTTATTAGCTTATTCGAATTGCTTAATGATAGATTATTGGTTTTTTATTGTTTCCTTTTTGAACTTTTATACGAAACGAAGATAGTTGTTGTAAGAGACCTCTTTGTCTCGGCTTATTCGCTTAAGTTCTTTTCATAACAACTTAGTTTCGTTTAGCTTATTTGCAAGTAGTTAAATTACTTTAGTTGAATAGTGTTTTTCTTTTTAATCTAGTAGCTTATTTTCTAGATCGCATCCTTAAACATACCCGTCTCCCGTTCACTTGTCAAGTTGAACACCTTGGTTTCGGGTGAATTTTGATCTAACTTTCATAGCTTATTAATAGTGCTTATTATTGTTATTCTAACCTTGATTTAGCTTTGTTTTGATGAAACCTTCTACACATGAGGCGAGGAGCTTAAGGGTTCATAAGCTATTTTGATTTTCAAGTTTAGAGCTTTTCTTAGTTTTATTAAGCTTTCTAGTTAATAAAGTTTACAACTTTATTTACTATTAAGTAAAATAGAACCTTTAAAAGAAATAAACTTGGTATCTTATTTAGTTTTTGTAATCGGGTGGTTTTATTTCAATATTGGTTCATCAATTCGGTTTTACCTTCTTTCTCTTTTCAATATTAATTAGTGTAGTTTTAATTTAGCATATTATGTCTATTGTTGCTTATTTGTTAGCTAAAATGCTTAGTGAGTAGTTCTCTTTTATGCTTGTTAAATGATTAATTTTTTAGTGAATTAAGTAGATTATAAAAGAGGAAATATTGATTAGTGATTTTCGGATTACTTAGATTAGTGTTTTGGTTATTCGAGCGGGCAAAAGCCGTAAGAATAATTAGGCATTAATTTAGTAATCGATATCTTGACAAAAATTGTTTTCAATAAAAACCAACGTTGTGAGAAGATAATTTATTTGAAAGATATTGATTCATTGATAAGGACTTAATATCAAATTCACACTTAAGGATCTAAACATTTCACTTGGCGAGCATATCTTTATATATATATATATCTCTTCGTTTATTTGCTTGCTTATTGTTATCTAGTGTTATATAGTTTATTATTATTATATCCTTAAAATCAAAAACCAAAATATTTGTCAATCAAGCATTAAACAAAATACTTTTGTGTATTTCAAATTCATCTCTCGTTGGGACACGACATCCGGAAGATTAACTATTACTTTTCACAAAGTAATTTTTATATAGAACGGGAAATACTTATGTATATTACTCGATTCGTTCTCACGGACGACATCAGGGTGTTACACCGACATAGTGTAGGTGCACAATTAACATGTAAGTCATATAAAACAACACATAAGAAACATGATTACTTTAAACGCAAACATCATGTAAAACATGTTAACATTTAACATTTAAGAGCATGTATTATTTAGATAAACTAACAGGTATTATATCAGAATTGCTTGACAAAGACGGAAACCTCTATAATAAACATGCATTCAATAACAAAGCAAATAGTTGTTGATCATCAAGATAATCACGAAGGCATATAATCGTATCACATAGGAATAAGGTATCATCTTGAAACTTTAAAACACATATGTGAGATGCCATGAATCTAAGAACATTTATTAAAATCATAGTTTCTACTTGTTTAATGAGAAATTCTAATGAAAGACAAATTTCATCAATGTGAGCTAACTTTAGCTACTACTTGTTTATTGAGTTTAAATTTACCTATCAAAGTGTAGCAAAGATGAAATATGCTTGGTTATTTAATACTTCGCTAATATGACTCAAACAACCATGTTTTTATGATGGTAGATTTAGATAATATATTTTGCACATAATCCTAATAGAGATGTGTTGAATGCTTAAGAAAGCGTAAGCAAGATGTTTTTATCCTTTGTTCAAGATCTATAGGTTGTTTGGTTTCGATGACATATTTCTTGATTTAATATATGTCTTATATTAAGTAATCTTGCATGTGTAGTTGTCTCATGTAATTTTGATGTGTTTGGATTTTTAAAAGCCAAGATATGTGCTTATTTGTGAAAATGAAGAACATGTTATATTGAGAGTGTTTTAAGAATGCTCATTTGCGTATCTTGTGAAATGAGTTTCATCAAGGTTATTTACCTTAATTGAGTTTGCGATTCTTCAATGATATATGATTGAAACAAGACATATATTATTTTATTTATTTTAAAAAATATGCTTTTCTAAACTTATTTTTCTTATCAATGCTTTATATCCTAATTAAACAAGTATTTGAATAAATGAATTTTACTTGTTTATGCATCGACACATATTGTGATGGGTTAATTTTTTTTTAATTCTAATAGCTTATATTTTGCAAACAATATGTAGTGTATTATCTTGTAACACAACCATTCATGCTACGAAGAAAATAAAATGCATAAGATATACATTATCATTTATTAATTGTTTAACACGATAAGTGCAAGAATTCTTTAGACATTGGGCATGTTAGGCGCGTGAACTTATCATAGCATGAGCTTATTTTTTTAGAAAAATAAGCTACCATAAAAAATAAGTCTCGTTTGGCTGACACAGCTTGAAGGAGCATGTAAAAAAATAAGCTACTAAATGGAATGCTAGTTAAACTAACGTTTAGAAAAAAGCTCCAGCAACATGCTCCAGCAACCAGCTCCAGCAACCCGCTCCAGCTCCAGTGCATGAATTCTTTAGACATAATGTTTTCCAAATATCATGTTATCCTAGGTGAATGAATAAGAGTATTATTCTTATTTTAGAATTGAGCCAAATGTGAATTTGAGCTTTGAGTTGTGCTTTACGTTGTATGAGAAAAGTTTACAAATGTTGTTTGTTTGCTCGTGTTTGGTTTTTCAGAAATGACACATTTACCAATTGCATTCAAATGTAAATTGCTTGAATATTTTGGACGAAACATCTAAGTCGTCAATCCTATTTCATTGTGTATTTTATGCATCTTATTAAACATTAATATTTGGAACACAACCGCTGGACAAGTAGACTCAATATGGCATCATCAACACAAGTGTGAGTTATGATCCGATGCATATTTTTTTCATCTTGAAAATGATGTAATTATTTTTATATCAATTAGATTCGATAAAGATATCAATCATAATTTGAATAATGAATTGATATATAATTGAAATCTTTCTTGACCCTCACGAACACTCATTTAAAAGAAAATAAATAAATATTTTAATAGTGTGTTCCATTAGTCCTAAGAGTAGTATTAAGTGTGAGGACATTTAAAATGATGAGCTAACTTGTTTCTTAAAGATAATCATTAATTTTATGTGTGAGAAAAAAACATTGAGTGTCATGCATAATATGAATGGTTTTGACATTTAAAGTATATAGAACTTACTTAGCCATTCTTAAACATTACAAACAACTTTTGAAAACATTTACATGTTTATAAAATATCTTTGATTATTTGACTAGAGTAAATATTTTAACTTTCGGTGAATGTTAATGTGAAGTTTTATACCAAAATGTCATTGCAAAAGAAAGAATTTTTCTTACCAAGAAAGTTAAGTTTCAATTTTAGGATTTGCAATAAATTCTAAGTTTATTATAATTCAAAGATTTATTAGTTATGATTGTGAGTTAGACCAATGTAAGCATGTGCTATGATCAGAAAAACATTTCCTTTTATTTAAATGCTAATGTATTAAAATGATCTTTTATCTTGTTTAACCCATGTTAGAGCAAGATAGAATTATTACATGATTTTGAGATTTTGTTTAAATCCTTGATTAAATGAAGGTGTTCAATATTATATGGTGACACATTTTACCACTTGAACTAATGACACGATAATCATGCAAGACGGTCTTTTCCAATAGATTTGACGAGCTTACGTAGCTCTCAATTCTAAGTGAGTTATTATGTTTAATAAGGTTTACAAGATGTTGATGTAACATTTGCAAACAAAGTGATATTTTTCCTATATGCAATTCAAGAATAATTTCGTAATCTTAATGCAAGAAATCTAGCATAAGTTATATTTAGGCATAATCCAAAAAACTAGTGACAAATAAATAATGTCATGACAAATGTGTTTAGATATTTAAGTAACTCAATTACAAATAGCAATGATTACTTAATCATATCTATTAACAAAATTAATACATAAAGAAATACACGTAATCATTTAGCATAACACATAAAAGTACTTGTCGTCCTTTTGTATATTAAATACAACAATGTATAATTAGCTCGGTTTTATTTGGTAAAATAAATAGTCTTCCTCCCGTTAAAATCTTAATTAAGATTAATATTTTGAAAAGGTAAATACACTATTTTTCAAAGATACACCAACTAGAAATGCCCTACTCGAAGGAAAAAGTAAAATACAAGTTTTACGTTAAACCGAAACATAGAATTTTGGCCAAAATGTAGTATTTTGCATTTCCGACTTACTTAAGTTTGGAATGAATACTTGGAAGTATTTTTAAATAAAATTAGACTCAATTACCTTTACAATGGCGGGTGGCACAACTTCTACAGACTTACGGTTGATTTTATATGAATTTTCAAAGTTTACAAAAATCTGCCAAAACCGTCAGGTGGACCCTTGATTGATAAAGGGCCTGCCCTTGGGAGATAAATGGGCCACCCAGGGAGATCAAGGGGCAGGCACCTGATACACAGATTCGCCATTTTATTATTATTATTATTTTTACAAAATCATTTTGTGACTTAGCGAAAAGGCGTAAAACTTACTGAACTTGATACCGAACATATAACAGTTATTTTAAGCATAATTTTGACTTCAAGCTAGTATAGTAAGTGTATTTAACAACAAAACTAATACAAATCAAGCAACAAAACACTTTTCATATTTAATCCCTCTTCATGGGTAATTTGATACATGGGTCGTACTCAATTTTTAAAACCATTTGTTTTGAAAATTAGAGCGATGTGACTCTGATACCAATTGTGGAAACCGTAGAGGGGGGAGGGGGTGAATACATTTCCATTTAAAAACTTAAAATATTTTGTATCAAATTTTCAATCAAGCATGACACAATATGAAGAGTGTTTATATTAGTTATACACTAACTATACATATAGTATCAAAGCGTATCACAACAATACAAACCTAAGCACAATATTCACATCTATTCACGACATGAACATAATTAAAACTATATAAAAAACACAACACACAATTATCTATATAACGCAAGTGTAAATATAAAGCGATAAATGCGAGTATAAATGTAAAGAGATAAGTAAAAGAAAATGCAAAACGGTGATTTATAGTGGTTCGGTCATGAAGCTCCTCTTCGCCCTACCCTACTCCTCGAGTACCCAACTCGATAGTTACTTCACTAGGCAACAAGCTCCCTTTAAGCGGAGAATACCTTACAACGTTTCTTACATTATTTTCTGACACTAAGCTAGATGTCGAGTTCTTCTTCGGATACAACTGAACCCGTTATGTTTTGTGGCCCAACATAACAAACCTTGTGTTTTTAGGTCCAAACACATAAATCGCGTCACTTACATTCTTTTTTGACACTAAGCAAAATGTCGAGTTCTAATCTTAGCTAGAACTGATCTACCACTCACACTCGTATTTTGAGGTCTAAAATACTAACTGCTCTCACAAGTATTTACTCACCTAAATACATATACGATCTACCCGATCTAACTAATACACAAGTTTTGAATAAATGGACTCGATCTATACATCGTGAATGTAATACACGTCACGAATGCACCACTTATAATACATCGTATCATGACGATTACGAGTATTTTTCTCTTGCACTTGGAGAGGAAGGATTGGATCGCTTGTAAACACATGTTTAAACAATTTACATTATCAAAGAATATGGAATGTGTTTTCTGATTTAAGACAAGGAAAAAATATGCGAAAAAGTGTATAAAATATGTGAGAACAGTCCACTATTTATAGACAAAGTCGGGAGCAAAATACATGGTCGACCCCCTTATTTATTTGTCGGCCCCCTTTTCTTTTCACAGTCGGCCCCCGTATCAATCAGGGGGACGCTTACTTATAGACGCTCTTGATTTTGTCCTTTTGCAGGGATGATTTTTCTAAGGCATATTTTTCTGTTTTTGAGGGGAAAATATGATTTCAAATTATTTATTTGAATTAAAACATTTCTTATAATTACAAAAATATTTTGTCTAATTTATTTTTGTAAAATAATGTTTTGTTACATTTTTATATAAAATGTAAAGTTTAGGACAAAATTTATTTCTTTGATCATCTAACATGTTTAAGTTTGTTTGTTCATACCTTTACTGATTTACGTCGAGTACAAACTTATATTTGTTGTTGAATCCGACTTGAGACGTCGAGAGATGTTGACGTATGAATGCATTGATGATGTGTGTAAACGAGTAACTTGAGCACTTTATGTTATGTATTATAAGTTAAATATTTGTCATCACCAAAACACAAAGAGAATGTATAGATTAAATATCGTAATATTTGCACTAACAGGAGTATCACTTTGTTGACAATTATCCAAATTTTAAGAGGAAGAAAATGATGTGTGCTTTTCAGGTGTTGTGTTTGGTGTAGAAGAAGAATCGATACCAGTTTTTGATACTGATATTAATGAAGTGGATCTTGTTGTTGAGGAAGTAATTACAAGTGGAGATGTAGGTGTTGTTTATGTTGATTGTTAGCATCAAATTATATTATTAATCTCGGTCTTTATCTCATGTATGTTGTAATAGGCTAGAAGGGTAAACGGGCTCGTTTATGTAATCTAATCGGTCACGTGTTATGGGCTAAAGCCCTAGTAATCGCAAGTAATCCCGAGCCCGACCCATAGAAAGCCCATAGGCATGTAAGCCTCATGGTGTAAGTATAAATACCCTCTTCAAGTATGGAGAGGGTGTTGGTCTCATTTATTTTTCACACACTTGTAATCAACCATCTCATTTTCCTCTTTACTTTCTCTCTCTAACATCTCTCTACTTTTCTTCATTTTTCTTCTTATCTATTTTTTCTTATCAAATCCATGGTAAAATGAAAGTGATCTTGGTTTCTACATTTGGTATCAAGAGCTTCGGGTGGGTTTAGTTTTTGTTGTCGTAATTTTTTTTGAGCTTATTCGTTCGACTTATTTTGGGCTTATTTCCAAAACAGTTTTTTTTTCTTTATTTTAAAGTTTGTTAACTCTAGTTTTTGTTTTTTCTTCTCTTTTTTCTTTTTCGTATCAAACAGTAGAGATAAGTACTTTAATTGGGCTGTTTAGATATATTAAAAACTGGGCTTAGTCTCATTCTATATTTGGATATCTTCTTATTGATTTGTAACTTTCTTAGTTTCTTTTATATCCGGTCAAATTTGTGGGTTGGGAGTTTATTAAAGTCTGTTTTTAAGTAGCTTAAAACATGGTTAAAGCAGCTTATTCAAACCATCTTGAGAGCTTATAAGGCACGCCTTCTTTTTCTCTTCATTTTCGGTTTCTGGCTTATAAAGTTTTTATAGCTTATTTGTAGTGCTTTTCGTGGCTTATTATTGTGGTTTAACATCTTTTTGTAGCTTATTTTGGTTCGAAACATTTTCATAACTTTTTTAGGTTTTAACCGTTTTTGTTCGAAACCGAGAAATAACAAAACTGATTCTAGCTTATTGTGGTTAAAAAACTCTTCGAAGCTTCTTTTTGTGGTGAAAAAAAAAGTGCTTAAGAGCTTATTTTCTGGGTTAACAAAGCTTATTTTCAAGCTTTTTGGTTTGCTTAACATTCTTTGTGGTACCAACGGTTTGAAAAAAAAGGGAGACAAAGATACACATTTTTAGCTTCAAAAGAAAGAACAAAGACGATAAGGTTTTGTTGTTTCGGTTGAAGACAAAAGCAAGGACACAAGGACGTTTGTACACTTTGAAGAAACCGGATTCGCATCTCTTCATCAACCGGATTCGCATCTCTTTATCAACCAGACTCGCAGCTTATAGCTTAACCGGATTCGCAGTTCTTTTGGTAACCGGATACGCAGCTTCTTCTTTAACCAAATACGCAGCTTCTTCATTAACCGGATACAAGTTCAACCGGACTCGCAGTTTGGCTCTTTCACCGGACTCGCAGTTTTAAGTAATTTCAGGTTTTTCGGTCTTGAGTGTCGGTTAGTTATGGGACCTATAATCTATATCATTACAATCGTGAACTCGTTTCGATCATCGTGGTATATTCACTTATTACCGACGACAACCGTACCATTCCGCGAGATTAAAAATAACAAACGTTGCATTTTGTAAAACTTAAACGAGGAAGAAATAATGTTGGGCGGGAAACGTTTTTATTAAACAAAAATTGCAATTTACATGCATACGTAGTGTTTCAAGATAAACAAGGGTTCAAATTTTTTTGTTTTTAGAAAGGTTCAAGTATTTTGCAAGGCTCAAAGAAAGGTTCAACATAAAAGTTCTAATTAGATTTTTAAGTTTAAAGATATTTTCAACCTATGATTCATCTTTAGTCCTTTGTTGGGAAAATCTTTTCACCGTTAGTCCTTACATGTTATAAATCAACCGTTAGTCCTTCAAAGTGAACCATAATTGCATCGTTGGTCCTTATTTGAGTTTTAATTAACCGTTAATAATTTTAAGCTGAAAGTTTGTACACCGTTCATCGTTTTAGCTCAACAAATCGTTAACAAAAGTTCAAGTTCTTCGACAACAATAACAGTTTCAACAACAATTCATTTTTGTTTCACGGTTTCTTCTTGATTTTGTAAAATCCCGCAAAAGATTTCATTTCTTTTCTCGGTTTATATCATAGATTTGTAAAATCCTGTGATCGTTAATTGATTTCAATCCATAACAACAATCACTTTACCTACTTAAGATCCTACAAATTATTTTCACTTCAAATCACGGTAAAAATGAAAACGAAAGATACTTTATCTTCGTGTTCTAATTCGGAAGAAAAACAAATGCAACACATTCAAGACAAAGCAAAAGAAAGTTGCATGGTATATTTTCGACGACTTCATTCACATCTCAAGCTTCTTTCAAACAACGACTTAAAAGGAACTCGAACTGAGTCTGGATTTAAACGTGCATTTGCGACACTCTTTGGTCAAGATTTAGAGACTTTCACAGGCACAATGTTCCTTAACGTGGATCAACTAGAAAAGCAACTTGAAAACGAAGAATTTCAAGAGATTGGATCCATGGCTTCTTTTAAAGTACTCGAGACACAGTTTCAGATGTTCATCAAGTCACGGATTTATTTGGATGATGAATATGTTGTAATGACACGCGTATACTTTCTACAATACACTCAACTCGAGATTCCAGAATTCCGTGATACACTGATCTAACACATGGAATCGCTTAAGAAGTCGATTGATAAAAGAGCACTACATAAAAGAGAGTATGACAGTTGGGTGAATGAAAGACAGATGCAGATAACAAAAGAAAATGTTGATACGAGTAAAGCATTAGATGCTAGTTTAGTTGACAAAGAAAGCAGTGGGACAGAATCAAAAGAGCATGATACAAGCAGCAGATCAGGGAATGATGCACATGTTGATGATGCAAATATCATACCCATATATGATGAAGAGCCAATGGCTGAGGTACAAACGACTGCTGAAATCAATATCTTTGCTACAGGACAACAACATACTGAGCAACCTGAATTCAATAATGAAGGAGAGGTTGACCAGAATGCTGAACAATGTCATGACACATGTCCTTTGCTTGCTAAATTAACTGATAACCAGACAACTGAACTCTCAAATCAATCCCTCGAATCTGAAAATATTTGTCTCAAAAAGATCGTTGCTTAATTTTAAAAAGATTTTTTAAGAATGAAAGCACATTGTGTTAATCTTGAACTTAAATATCAAAATCAAGCTTTAAAAGAAGGGCAACATGGTCAATTTTCGAAAGTAAAAAGTAATGAAGCCAAGATTAAACATGACATAAATGTAATTGAAATAATAAAACATTGAATTGAAACATAAAGTGGCTAAATTACTTAAGAAAAATGAGACTTTGAAAAGGCATTACAAAGAACTGTTTGATTATATCAAGACAACGAGAGCTAAGACTATAGAACACGCAACTTCTTTGATTGCTCAAAATGCTGATTTCAAAGCTCAACTTCAAGAAAAAGGATTTACAATTGCAGCATTAAAAAATGAGTTAAGAAAATTAACTAGAAATTGTGTGAATACTAAGTTTGCAAAATCATCAATCTTAGGTAAACCGTTTTTACAACCACATAGAAACCAATCAGTTGTTAGACAACTGACTGCGTTTAAGTCTAAACGACCTAGAATTTCAAAGCCACGGTTTGCCTCCCAAGTTGATGTGAACAACGAATTGCCAAAGCCAGTCACTACACATTATTTGCCTAGGGAAAGAGAATCTTCCTTTGCAAAACCTCAGCACATGATTGCACCTAGATCATTTAGGTATAGCTCAAATGACATAGTTCATAATCACTACCTAGAGAAAGCTAAGAAAAAGACACAAGAAAGCGGTAGGAATTCAATACCTAGTGTGATGCCTTCTGATAAATCACAAAGCACAGCAAATAGTAGCAAACCAAAACCTAGGATCAATAACCAAAAGTCTAGGAATTGGCCTGCATCTAAGAGTAGTTGCGTCATGACAAAGACTGTGCCCATAGCAAAACACTCTAGGAATTCTAGAAATTTTTTTGACTCCAAAAATTTTGTTTGCTCGACATGTCAGAAATATGTCTTTAATGAAAATCATGATTCTTGTGTAACAAAATTCCTGAATGAAGTCAACTCGCATGCTAAGGTTCCATCCAATAAGACAACAAACAAAAACAAACCCGTAGAGCAAACAAGTTTTGCAAAGAAACCAGAAAGACAGATCCCAAAAGGACATAGGTTTTCAATCAAAAAGACTTCCGTTGTGCATGAGAAAATAATGACTCCTAGATCTTGTCTTAGGTGGAAACCGATGGGTAAAATTTTCAAGACAGTTGGTCATAGGTGGGTTCCTACTGGAAAGATATTCACATCTAGCACAACCAAGGTTGACAGTAAACCCACAAATGGTTCAGATGAAGATCATAACCAATATGAATACGAACAAACTCTTGATGTCAGTGCAGGTACTCTTAACTTAAGTTCAGGTACATCTTTTAATCCTAAAAAGGAAGGACTCAGAGTTTGGTTGCTGAAAAGACTGATATCTAATAAACCAGGGCTTCAAGGAATTCTGATCTGATGAACAAGCAATGACTTCTGATCATAACAGTTCAGAACTCATAATTCACGACCACAGCAATGAACCATCCAGTTTAAAGCTGGTTCCAAAAGTTGTTCCTCCAGCAAACAAAACAGCTACATCACGACAAGAGTTGGAATTACTATTCTACCATCACATAATAATGCTGAGGTAAACATGTAAATATTATTTATAAAACCAAATACAAAAATATAAAATTTCAAAAAGAAAATACAAATCAAAAAATCAAAAAATGTTTCACAAAAAGAATCTTCTCGACATGTCTCTTGGAATCGATAACTTTTACATACCTAGAAATGTTGATTAACATCGACACGGGCGTGTAAATGAAGTTTGAGCAAGAGTTTCAAATGTTTTCAAAACATGTCATTTCTAATTTTCTTTATGACTTGTAATCACTCTCAGATTACAACTCGAACCCGAACGACAAAGGAGAATGTATGTTTCAGTGCGCTTATCCTTAAAGTTAGAAGAGAAGTCTTCTAACATTTGGTTTTTCAAAATATTGAACACAACTTTTCAAGAATTTCTCAATGACAATTCAAAATCTTTCAAAATTGTGTGTTCAACACTCCATCCCTTATAAAGATTTACAAGACAATTCTTCTACAATTGTTGTCATTTTCAAAATGAGTCAATGTTTGAGGGGGAGGGGTTTCGAAAAATAAAGTTTTAATGATTTTGGATACGTCATAACATGACAATATTTATGTATTCAAAACATTATAAAAAGTCTTAATAACAACTCAGTAATAATAATGACTACTCAATAGATTGTATGTTATAAGATGATTTAGTGGTTGAGCATAATTTTTCAAGAATTCTTCAATGACAATTCATAATCTTTCAAAATTGTGTGCTCAACAATGCTAACCCTTAATTTTATATTCCTTTTACAACTTGGTATCATTTTTTTAGTGTCAAACATATGTAAAATTGAGGGGGAACAAGTTAATGTTCCACGTAATTCATGCTAATATGTTTTCTCCACAGAATTTTCATGACAAATTTTAATCACATGGTATTTCAAAATCTAAGTGAATTAGTATTTAAAATAAGGGGGAAATGTAATTAAAATGTGATCTTGAAAATAATAAGTGATCTAATCGACTCAAAGTGCTTGATACTCTTCGGAAAAGGTTTTATGGTTTCGATCTTATACCCAACAACATCTTAATTTCACGACGATTCTGAAGTCATAAGGTGGTTAAGTTAGGTACTAGTCTTATGATCCAACCAGAACCGGAGGGATCTACCCAAGGATACTCCATAGTTAGTAATAGCAGTCCTTAGGTTTGATTGGAGATGAATGAGTTTAAGGGAATAATGCCGACTAAGATTGAGCTAACACTGGAACAATCACAACAAGGTGTTAGTAATGACGTCTTGGTAAGCATTGAAGGGGTTAAAGAATGAAAAATAAATGTATAGATAAAGGGTGAAAATAAAGAAGCCCTCCATACAACTTTAGGCAGAAACCGGGTCAATACATAATCTATCATTTTTCACAAAGATGAATTCTGATATTGAAGAATGACATCATAGACCAAGTGATGCAATGCACAACCCTTCCTAGCCATTCGAGTTTCTCTCAACGAAAACTTGTCTCATTTTTCATGGAGATACACACGACTTCTATTGACTTTCTCACTCCGAGTTAGTTGATATTGAATAGGTGACAGTCTGCTCCAGCCTCCGAGTACTAAAACCAAAACGCACTAATCGAATCTAGAGCCAAGAGATCAATAAAATAAATCTCATTAGGCCACATTCCATTACAAACACTTGTTGAACACCAATAAGTTCACAAGCTGTTAACAAGGGTCCTACACATTATCCTTGTGATTTTGTCAGAACATCCGAGTGATACTTAAGTATTCACCATGAAGATGGAAATCCTACTTGAGCCAACATCAAACAAGCTCTTAGTAGGTGACTTGTGCGATTCTATATGAATCAAACTTGTGTCAACTGGAAAGAAACGATGGTGCGATTCCATGTGAATCAAACTTGTTCCAGTAAATGAATTGACGACTCAATCGGTAAGATAGTAACTAACCGATTCACTCATATCGTGTTGTCTGCTTTGAGACGTTTCGATATTAAGAACAAGCAAGTACGGTGAATCTAATGCATACGCGTTAGAGGATCTAAAACTTTGAGCTGGAAATCCTGTCAAGGAGGTTCTTCTAAATTAAACCTACCTTATCACAGGTACATTATTTATATTGTAAAACGGTCCTCGTGGAACCAGAGGTTAATGCAATCGAATCTTGACGAATGACAAAGCCATATTCATCTATATTTGTTGTTTATCACTAACATTTAAATGCAGGTACAAACGACGGTGTTGCAGTCTCATTCCAGCAGAGTCAGATTCATTACCACATGCTCATGCTCAAACTACAAAGACATACTATAAGCATCAAGATTCAAGTATCAAGAAAGCTCAAGTATTAAAGACAAAGACTTCCGCAAACTCTGATATTAAAGATAACTCCTTAGAAACCAAGCTTCAGGGGAGATTATTAAAAAGCTTTCAAGAAGATGCAAAGTATGAGCATGTTGGTCAAGACACAAGATCGCAAGGTGGCAAAGACGATCAAGACAAACAATGAAAATATTTAAAGATCACGAAATCAAAGACGAAGTCGAAAGACAATGACAAAGGCTAAAGATCAAAGATCACAATAAACTATTATATTCTGGTACATTAACAGATTAAACTATAAACAAAAACTACTATGACCAGTACTAACCTCTAGTTACGTTAACTCTTCCAGTTACTATACTTAGTATGCCAGATTAACTTAGTATCTTGCAGTATATAACTTTAATTTTTACTTTATAAAACCAGATCTAACTATTCTATCATTACTTATACATGTTATTCACCAGTATTAAGTCTGTTACAATCTATTTTCCCAACAATCTCCCTAATTGATCTTCACTGTGACTTCAAGTTTTCTTCAAAAACATTCTTGATCTTTACTTTAAAACACTTTAAGCTTCCTGAGGATGTTGTAAATAGAATTCTTCAAGTTGTTCTTGATCTGAACACTTCTAGTCTCTCCTTTTTTCTTGGCAGCACATTCTTCAAGTCTTCTGTAATCACATCATATCAGCAAACATGACAATTATGTTCCATTTACAATCAAATCATAAAGTTTCCAGTCTATTCTCATCACTTCCAAGTGTGTTTACTCCTAGTGTGATGGTGAAATCATTGAAATTTTAATTGGATTTGAGGTCTCTTTACCGTTTGCCCATTTACTCTGGAGTAGTCAGTCTTGGCCATCCAGAAAGGTGTATGTCATGGTTAACTGAAAACCATTCTTAAACTCTCAGAGTACTTGAACATTGCGTGAGTTGACAATTCCATATTGTTTTGGCATACATTACACCATAACGGATTTGATAGCCTTTACTATAGCCGGTCTTGCTCAGGGGTACTAGTAAATACTTTGGCATCCTAGAAAAGGTAAATTCCTTGGTGGATTGATAACCATGTCAACTCTCTTTGTACATGAAAATTGGTTGATAAGTTGATTTCCATCCACTTTTTGGTTATAAAGTGTCAACCATCTAATATGGATTGCAATTTGTCTTACACACAAGCCATTAATCTTATGGACTAGTTATGTTTTTCCACAACCTTTAATATCAAGCCATAAAACTTATGGGGCTAGACAACTCTTTACTTTAACTGGATATGGTGAGTTGAAAACCATACAACTTATTTGCAAGTTGTCAACCATAGAACGGATTTGAGAAGTCTTTACCAAGAGCCGTTTGCTCTTGGACTAGCCAGTTCTTATGTTGATTAGACATGGTGAACTGATAACCATTTGTTGTGTTAGTGCATAGCACCTCCACCAAGTGTTATCCTTCTCATCTCTATCCTAGACTTCTAACTTTACAAACTTCACTACTTCCTAATACCAGCTTGCTTTTCCATCATCTTTAACATTTTGTAGCAATTTTCATCTGGTTTTCCTCCTTGTAATTTCTTATCTAGCATGGCTTTGCACATCTCAGCAGATAATGGATATGTTCTTTCAATCAACATATATACATCCATTGACTCTAAGTTTAAACAATGTACTCTACAGGACTATATATCTACCAATTATGATCCTTTGCTGTCTATTTCCTCTCATATAGGATCCTTGTACTAAGAAGGTTCTGTCAACATATTCTTCAAATAATTCCAAAATACCCTCTCTAACTCATCCTCTGGTCCATTCATCCCATATCTATTCATCACAATCCTATACAACTCAGTAAGATCATCTCTAGATATAACTTTCAGCATAGCACCAAAATTAATGTACACTACATCAGTTCCATACTTCCTAAAACATTTGGTATGCTCGCCTATTTCTCATTTGCTTGAAGATCTTATCAGGTGGCTATACTAGGTAGTTTTCTCTTGCTACTAGGAACAAGATTAATTGGAGTTTTGTACCTTTGACTGGATCCTCTTGTTCACTATCTTCATCGGAACCTTCAGGTCATCCTTATCAACACTTGTATGCATCCTTTCCTTGCATCTATTTTATCTTTTTCCAGACTTCTTGGTTGGCTCATCATACTTTGCTTCAAACATCTTCATCATCTTTCATTCTTTTTGAAGTCTTTGTCTGAAGAGCTCTTCACCAAAATCTCTTCAAAACTAGCTTTTGTGCTTCAATATTTTTGCGTGCAAAGGACCTCAACATGTTTCACTAGCTTATCAAAATTCCTTTCTTGACTTCATCAAAACTCAAATTCTTCAGGGAGATAACTTTCATGTCCATTGATTCATTCACAGTAGTTCTTCATATAAGTCTTTCAGCTGTGATTGGGTCATGGGTTGTTTCTTTAGCTCTTAGCTTTTTATTCTGAACAAAAGTATTTCTTCCTTTGAGTGACAAGATCAACCATTTTCTTTGTAAAATCTCTCTATGTACTTCACTTCTAGCTTGCTTGTTTGACAACTAGCATTAGCTTCAATCTTTGCTCTAAATTAAATCCGAATTCTTCATTTGTATAATGATCACTGAGCTTCAACTGAAATTGAGCTTTTTTTCTTATGTTGTTCATTCAATTCTTCTTCTTCTGCAAATCTTTTGACTAGGAGAGAATCCTAAATGTACTTGTTTTTAGCCAACTCTTTCTTTTTTGCATAGTATAACATAATTTGCTTTCAGCAAGGCTAGCTTCCTCTTTGAAGAATTTGTTTCTTTTGATTATTAGGGAGTTTCTTTACTGTCATAGGAGCTTTTTATCCTTCTCTTTGGCCTTTTATCTCAGTAAGAAGTTAGACTTTTTATCATTTATCACCAACAGTACTAACTTGTTCACTGCCAGTACTAAGTTTAGTATTACCAGTACTAACTCCTTCAGCAGTATTAACTTTTTCAGCACTAGTATTAACCTCTTCTTGAAAATCCAAGCTTGAAACTACCTTCTTTCCCTTAGCCTCTTTTCTTCTCTTGTATCTTCTTCCCTTGTCAATAGACCTTGGCTTTAAAGAGGTAACCTTGGAGAGAGTTTTGGCTGCTTCAAGAGTGTTTGGACTTATGTCTTCCACTTGTTACTCCCCTGAAGCATTTACTTTTGTTGAAGAAGGAGTAACCAATCCTTGTACTGAAGAATCTTGAGGATCATCTTGACTTTTCCTCCATTGAGCCTCATGTTCTTCTTCCTCTCAATCTGTTAAAACCATATTTCTCCTTTTCAAAAACCCTTCCAACTTCTTCACATTCTTGACTAACTTCACAATAGCATTTCCCATGGTCAGCTTGGTTTGTTTCAGATCTGTTTCCAGGCTGTCAATTCTTGATATTAACTCAAGAACTGCTTGAAGTAAATCAACCATAGACATTTGGCTGGGAGCCTGTTCTTGTGGGGGTGAAGAGGGTTGGTGGACAGGAGATGGCTCCTCATAGATGTGCTCAAATGGTATAGGTTCAGTGTCAGGTATTGGGGTAGGTGTAAGTGTAGGTATAGGTGTTGGTGTAGGTGAATGGATAAGTGGTGGTGAAGGTATGGATGTAGGGATAGGTGTAGGTGTAGGAATGACTGGAGGAGATGATATTGAGGGTACTGGGGGTGTCGATGATGATGGTTGGGATGGAGCTACAACATCATGTTCTTGTCCTGCATTTGGGTTAGTAGCAACAAGTAACATAGAAGGCAATAAAGGTCTTGGTGCCCCTCGAAAACCCCTTTTCATGTTCCCAAAAATCTTTTTGGTCAGGCTCACAGCTAGATAAAGGTGTTTGTTTTCCGTTTGTATATTCAATATCATTTGCAGAAAACGAGGATACATCAAAAACTTTGTCTTGCTTTTCAAATTTGCCACCATACCATCAAAAATAAGTTTTGAAAAGTTATAAACTCTATTAGTGGATAGACAGATCAACGCAGTAGCAATATTGCTACCGAATTGATCCCATCCACCACTTTTAGAGCTTATGCAGTGCAAAAGATGGTGGACTAAGTATCTCCATTGGGGTGTGAAAAAACTTTTCCAAAAAGTAAAGGTTCCATCAGTAGGATACCCTATTTGCCCCATTCCCTCAAAAAGTTCATCATTTGGCAACATTGTAATTCCTGTGGCGTCTTCTAATTGAAGTGAATTCCTAATAGACGCCTCAGAGATTGTGTACCGTATGGTATCAATGGTTGCATTAATTTCTAGAGACCCATCAGCTTTAGTATTGGCAGTAGCACTCTGCCAAAACTGTTTTACAAGAGAGTCATAGATAGTTGGATTTGTAGTTAAGGCATACCTGAGGTTGGAACCTCGAAGAAAATCCACTATCTCAGCAAACCCTGCACTCTCATCAGGCTTGCGCAAAAACCCCACTTGATTGTGTTTGTCACAATACTTTAATTGAGCCATTGGACAATCGTATTAATGTACTTGGGTTTTGATGCGATTAAAATTGTAGATGCTGGTAACAGAACTCTTAACTATTTTCGTTATAAAGGAAACTTTTACTTTGCAAAAAGGAGATAGCAATAAGAAGAAAAGTATGAAAGAGAAATCAAACTTTATCTATATATAGCTTCTCTGTTGTACGACTAATGCGCCGTAAAAATCTCTAACGGTAACATTTAAACAGTGATAAAACAGAAAAAGTCAAATTTCCCGCAACCAGCATTAACAATAACCTACCAGTATTAACAATTTCACTACCAGACTTAATTATGGTCAACCAGAAGTAATTGAGAGTCAACCCGAATTAAATCTTTTTCAACCAGAATTAAGTATGTAGTAAGAATTTACAAAAGCTAAAAACCTTATTACTCCTGCCTTGCATTAGCACATCCACGCTATGCCTGCAGAGATTAGTCTAAACCAAAGAAAAACATGCTGCAAGAAATTGTATAGACAGAATTAATGAAAATTAACTACCCGAATTAACTCTACTTAACTACCAATATTAACTATCAGAATTAACTCTACTTAACTACCAATATTAATATGACATAACTACCAGTATTAACTACCAAAATTAACTCTACTTAACTACCAGTATTAATATGACATAACTACCAGTATTAATA
>BQNB010028915.1:0-56210 GCA_026074375.1 Tanacetum coccineum
TTTTAGTAATCGAAGGCTGGAGCAGACTGCCACCTTTTCAATATCAACTAACTCAGAGTGAGAAAGTCAACAGAAATGCATGTAATCTTCATGAGAAATGAAACAAGAGTCTATTGAGAGACCTTGAGTGGCTAGGGAGGGTTGTGTATAGCGTCACTGGGTCCATGATTGTCTTCAATGTCAGACAACAACTTAGTGTTTTTGACAGTTTATGTATTGACCCGGTTTCTGTCTAAGTGTATGGAGGGCTTCTTTCTTTACACCCTTTATCCTTACATTTCTTTTTCATTCTTCAACCCCTTCAGCGTTTATCGAGACTTCATAACTAGTAGCTAGTTGGGTTTGTTCCAGTACTATCTCCGTCTTAGTCAACACTATTCCTGATTCTCACTTTTTCTCCTTTTGTGACATACCTAAGGACTTCTACACTATCTAGTGGATATCCCTGGGTAGATCCCTCTGGTTTTGGCTGGATCATAGGATTTGAATACCTATGCCTAACCACCTTATATCTCTATAAATTTAAGTACATGGTCGGGCTTTTGGGTATTCCATCATAATCGAAACCAAAATCATTGAAAAGTTCAATTAAAGTGTTTGATATAAATATCAAAAGATTTACACTTTGAGAGTTTTTTTATCATCACTAAAAGCTCCCCCTTAACATGTGCATCATAATTGTAGTACATGCTAAGTGTTGAGTGCATTGAGTCTATTTTATAAGATCACATTTCAGTACAAATTAGATTCAGTTTAATCACATTTTCTCCCCTTATTTGAAATGTTAATCCCTTGATATTTTAGATATCAATTGATTAAACATTCGGGGACAAAATGTTACATAATCATAATTAGGAACATTTTAATGCTCCCCCTCAATTTGTGAGGGTATATAAGATAGTGTTGAGTACAATAATTTGAAAAAATTTGAATTTACTAAGAAATTCTTAAAAATTTTATACTCGAGCACACCTTAATATCACCATAATGTCTACACTACATATATACAAATTCACAAGTTTTTATTATTTACGAAGATTGACCTGTTTTGATAAAAGTCTCCCTCGTACGGTCTCCCACTAACAAATTTCTCTAAGCTCCGCATAATCCTCCTGGTCTTAAGCTGTTTATCAATTGCCTGGATCATAGCTCCTACTTTATCTCTATCACTTTGTTTCTAGATAGTTTGTGGTAGATACTTCATCCGAATTCCCTTTAGGTGATCATTAAGAGCAGTCCGAACATCATTGAGTATACCGTCACAAAACTTGTGTAGTTCATCAATACACATAAACCTGTTCTATTTGTCTTTGTTTTTGTAAATGAAACCTCTAGGATTGCAGTATGCTGTATAAGCTTCCCTTCGTTTAAGATCTGATCTGTATGCATCCGGCTTTGTGAGGTTGAGCTTATTTTGGTAACTTTTGACACCTAATTGAAGATCTTCCACACGCCTTTGGATGGCAATGCTTCTTGTAAACATTCACAAGGAGACATTAAAATCTAGGCGTTCTTCAATAGTGAGATTTGTCAACTTGCCTTGAACAAGAAAAAGCAGCATGTCTTCGATGTATTTGATGCGAAGCATGTTGAAATTGCCTTCTTTGAATGTATACAGTTTGTCATCATCTCTACGAATAGTGATCTAATCCAGATGCTTGTAATTATGCCATTCGACAATTTGAAGCTTTGTGATAGCAATGATTCTGCGTTTAGAGTTGACATCTCGGGCAGATTCCATGTTAGCAGCAAATCAATAGAATTATTGTCGTTTTTGGCCCCAATGTGAGATTCCCCAGAGTGCATGCTTGTCATAGCTAACCGACACTTGACTCCACATTCTGTTAGGGACCAAATCTTCAATCCATTTGATGTACCCGTAATCTGCAGCCTTGGTCTTCGTCACTGAAGTTGTATATTTTTAGCTTGAGACACCACCACTTAGATACGCAAGGTCGTTGTTGATGAAGTGATCAAAAGGAATGACTTAGCGACCTCGAGAATTAGGTATCAATGGTAATGGCTTGCGCATATCATGTGGATATTGCTGACCTTCAGGGTTGTTCCAGTCTAATTAATCAGTGGTTGCCTTGTAGACTACTTCAAAGAAATATTCTAGCTCCACCAGACTCTTGCATGATCCTTTCATCAGTTCGAATGTTGGACCGACTAATAATTATGGAGTCAGAGTATCAACTTTAAGCCTATTCATTATGAATGCTGAGAAGTCTAGAGGAGTGTCCATCAGCTCATTAAACGACTCATGAGTATCTTCTTTCTGAGCCAAAGTGCTTAGCCAAGGTTGAACAGGTCCATGAGCAGCAGGCAAAGTCTTGTTCCAATCACGATCGAGAGTAGGAGGTTTTGCTGGTTTTTGAAACCAATCAGGATGCTGAGAGGTCTCTTCATCAGGTTTATCTTTAGTATCTCCTTTTACAAACTTCTGATGTGTGGGTTCTTCCAAATCTTCGGTAGTATGCATTGGCTCCTCTGCTTGAGCAGACTTGTGATGAGAATTTGACCCTTTAGTAGACTTGCCAGTTGTCTTGGGGGTCTTTTCCTTTGGTGCACTGGTTGACTCTGGTTCTTTTCCAGCTCTTCTTCTCTTGGACCCCCGGTTTGATCCAGCGGAGGGTTCTTCGTCTTTATCCTCATCATCTCGACGTATTTTAAATGAGACAATATCTCCATACGTGTCAAGTATGAGTTTGTCACTTTTGTAGGCGTCAACCAATGCTTTGTAGAGATTCTTCTGTTCATCAGATCTGTGGATTGACTTATTACTTTCCATCTTATCTATGAGAATCTTCTTTAGTTCTAGTTCGAATAGGTTGGCGGCTACGGCATGAGATGTCTTAGATTCATTGGATGAACGAGTTAGAACCTCTGCTTCGAGTTGTTCATTTACAGTCTTCTCAATTTTTGGCAAAATCTTAGAGACTTGTGCTTTAACTTGTTCTTTGACTTGATCCTTGATTATTTTCTTAATGTTGTCATCAAGTTTATTGATGAAGTCTTCATTTTTAGCTTGAGCTTCATCTCTGAGTCTGTCGGACTGTAACTGAACAGCTATTTTGACGGCTTCATGCATCTTGTTGGCAAGGTACGCATCAACAATACTAGGAATTGAAGAAACTGCTGCAGCAAATTGGTTCGTTTGCTTGAATTCAGAGAAGTCGGTTTCCAAAGTTTTTAGTCTATGGTCAAACCCGAATAAGGAACCAAAGTTGGGAAGATCTTGTAGGGAGGAGCTTAAAATAGTTGTTGGTGTGGGAACTGGTGTTTGTTGCAGATGTATGATGAGAGGAGTGGGTGGTAGAGGAAGAATTATTGCAAACAAAAGAGGTGGCTCAGCAATAGTAGTAACCGGAACATCTACTAGTGAAGTTGACTCATTGTTAAGATTAAATATAGAGTCAATACATGTATCTAGACTGGGGTTGAGCATGTTAGAAATGAAGCCAGATGACATAGAATAATCTGCTATTGACCTTCAGGATTGACCAGAGTTATGATCACATGAGTGTCTTCTATTACTTGAGTAGTTTGAATGATAGTGCGTGGAGCATCTGTCATTTCAGTATCTCTTCCCTCCAGATTGACGTTCACGTCCCTGTATAATTTATTTGTTTCGTCCTCTTCATTTGTCTCTTCTTCATCCAGTTCTTCTCCCTCAACATTCTCACCTTGAATTTCTTCATCACTATCTTTATCATCAGTAGATTCAACATGAGAAACCCTAGGATCAAAGCTATCTTCTTCTTTATCTTTTTCATCATGAGTGGAAAACATGGGATGAACAAAGTCATCACCATCGCTGTCTGAATCAATTTGCTCATTATCATCATCTTGATTTTCATCATCTTGATTTTCATCATCTTGTACATCATATTCCTGACCATCATCATCTTGATTATCAGCATCGTCATCCTCATCATCATTTTCGCTTTCTGCATCATTATCTTCATTGAAACTGGATTTCCAAGAAATCTGCTCATCAGAACCATATTTAGGTAGATCAGGAACCCCTGGTGTAACACCAGTTCCTTTATTTACACCTGATCCGTTGGCGTAGGAGCTATGGAATTGAGTCAAGTTTCTTTTAGTGATAATTCTCATTTTTTTCTTCTTCCGTTAATGCCACTTCTGATAGAGTCTCTAATCCTTGATCAGGTAGCTTCTTCTTACTTGGTTTAGTCACCTTAGCAGTTGCTTTGAGTCTTTTACCTTTAGGAGCTTTTGGTGCTTTATCAGATCCAGCATGCTTCTTCTTGACACTTGCTTTTGTTTTTGGAGGTTCAGTTCCTGAAGCAATGACATAGTATTATTTATAGGATTCAGAATCTTTGATGGCTTCATTCGTCAATTCATTAGGCAAAATGGCACCATACAGCTGTGTGTCCTCACGCCGAGAGACAACCTTTATCGTGGTGAACATGTAGTCATCCCTGGCAAAGTGCCAATTTACCTTGTTCCTTCTTAGAATAGATTGATCCTTAGTCATGAAGAATTTGACGATGACCTTGGTAAAGCGAGGGTAGTACATCTCATTACTCCTCTTGACATTCTTGTTCTTTACTTGTTAAACAAAGTCCTCCCACAGAAGGTAGGCATGGTCTACATTCTTCTTATAGTACATGCCCCAAAGGATTTGAGCTTGAGATAGTCAAAGACTGTCATAACCGGTACTTTTACCACTCAGATACTTGTTGATAACCACAACAAATGATCTCCAAGGTTGATGTAGCTTGTTGACATTGACATCGGTGATCACTTTTACCTCTTCACTGTGATCGAGATCTCTGAGAAATGTGAGAATTGCCTCTTCAAAAGGTAGTTCCTTGAATTGCTGATTAGGGAGTTTAGGGCATATTTGAAGCATTTCTCTAAAGTACTCAAGATTCACAATATGTTTCTTATTGTTCATCTTGAAACGAATCGAGTGATGATGAACTGTAGCAGTCGCCTAAGACTCTTGCATGTATATTTCTGGAACATCCGCTGTGATCTGGAATGCCTTGTAAAAGGGAGTGACTTTCAAAACATCATAAACCCCTTGAAGAGTTGCTTCTTTGGAGTTGAGGTCTGAGCTTAGTCGAAGATTACTTTTGCCAATCTATAGTCATTGGCAGGAGCGACTAAAGCGTCATCCAATGCAATTTGTTGATCTCTTGTGATGTTTATGGTTCTGCTTAAGAAAGAATCGATACAGTTTTTATATAACCAAGTTTATATATAACTATATAGACTTTTTATGTGAACGTTTTATGTTTCATCATGATGTGAAAATTAGGACCTTTAAGACTTTTAGCACTTGAAAAGATATATTCCTCTGAATGGCAACTTAGATAGACTTATGTGCTTAAGGAATTAAGGCAACTTCTTTGACAATTCAGGAATCATGGTTTTTCTAACTAGTAGAGAATTTAGATATCCTAAGTCGTTTATTAGTTAACCTTGATTTTACCTTGTTTTTAAGCCTATTTTAACACAATTAGATAGCATAATTAACCAAATTTAATTAGCCTGCTAAGTTAAGTTTTAATTTGCCTTCATATTGGAATTTTGATCTTAAGTGTTTTTTGGTCTAAATCTATTAGATTGTTTCATTAAAGATTTCACTAGATGAGAACAGCTAGATCGGGTCCTTAAACAAATCTACTAGATCGGGTCCTTGATGAGAAAACCTAGATTGGTTCCTTAAGAACAATGACTAGATCGGGTCATAAATCAAATCAACTAGATCGGGTCCTGTAAGAACAGCTAGATCGGGTCCTGTAAGAACTAGTCTAGATCGGTTCCTTTAAGAACATAACTAGATCAGGTCTCAAGGGTTTCTACTAGTTCGGTTCCTAAATACATTTGTCTAGATCGGTTCCTAAGAGATTTGACTGATGATTTGGGTCTTTATGGGAATTTGAATAGGAACGTTCTCAAATGGGACAGGATTAGATCATTGCTCAAAAGTAAGTAGACTAGTTTCGGGTCTTATATCGGTTTCCAAAGAGATTTGACTAGATTGGGTCTTTAAGTGATTTGACTAGATCGGTTCTCAAATGGACAGGATTAGATCGTTTCTCAAAGTAAGTCGACTAGTTCGGGTCCTTAAGGAAAAGACTAGATCGGTTTCCAAAGAGATTTGACTAGATTGGGTCGTTAAGTGATTTGACTAGATCGGTTCTCAAATGGACAGGATTAGATTGGTTCTCAAAGTAAGTCGACTAGTTCGGGTCCTTAAGGAAAAGAGTAGATCGGTTCCTTAAGGAAAACGACTAGATCGGTTCCTTACAGAAAACGACTAGATCGGTTCCCAAAGGTTTTAACTAGATCGGTTCCCAAAGGTTTTAAATAGATCGGTTCCTTAAGGGATTCGATTAGATAGGTTCCTAAAGTGAAACGACTAGTTTGGGTTCTCTCAAATAATTCACAAACACGATTTAGCATTCACACTTGTTATTTTAGCACCTTTTTTCATTTAGAAGCACTTTAACATGGAATCTATTCATTAGCAACAACAAAAGAAACATACGCATTCAAACCGAGCAAGAACATAAATCAATTCTTCAAGATTATACATGTTTATGCTCTTTAGAGCATTCAAATACAATCAAGTGATCATAACCTACATTCCCATTATTTTACCCACTAACAATAAACATTAAAACCCAAAAACCCGAATATGCGAATGAACAATCGATGATATCTTATTCATATGTTAAGCCCATAAAAAACTGCTTTATACAAAGCTTCTACACACCAATGCCATCAAAAGCCCTCAATTAATTTGAAGATTTGAACACTTTTGATTTTGAGAAATAATTTAAAAATTAGGGTTCTTCGAGTTCAAAAATGGTGAAATCAAAAATTCCTTCAAGGTTTGAGATGTATAGGAAGTGTAGAACGAGTTTGTAGTTATACCTTAGATGCGAAAATAACAAGTGATGGAGATGGAGATGATGGCGATCGAGTTATAGTAAGGGAGGAAAGAAATATTGTTAAGTGTGTGTTTGTGAAAACAAAGGACGGGGTGGGACTAATGGGGTATAGGGTATTTTTTTAATTTTTTACATATTTAACCCCTGTAGTTTTATACTTTTTCCATTTTGCTTACTTAAGTTTTATAAGGCATATACAAGTTAAACAAGTAGCACAAAAAGTCCCTAATGTTTAAACTATCATACCTATATACTTAATTTATGCAAAATGCTCCCTAAAGGCATAAACACATAACATATAAGGCACACGAAACGTAAGGTCAATTATCTTTCCTTAAATGATATTCCGTTATTGATTAAATCCTTTTTCCATTGAAACTCATTATTATTATTAAGAAGATTTTTTACATTTTCTCCCTCTCAAACAGTGACCCGTTTTCTATTTAAAGAGCTGTAGTCATTGTTTGAGAAGTCGAATTTCTTTGAGAAAACATTTTCTGATGAAGCAATGAAAAACAAACACCAAAATAAGATTTCTCTTATTTTAACACATAAGCGCACTGACACGTACACTTATGGAAATAAAGGAAGCACGGGTTGTGATGCAAAGTAATCACAAGCCTTTGCATGGTCATAAAGTAGACCATGCCCGAGAATAAATTCCCGTTGAGAGGTCAAGTTTCCTTTTTGACGGAATACTTGCCTTTAAGATGATGACCGGGTTGCTATCTGAAATAATAGCAAGCCATTTGGCATGTTTTGAAAACATTTGGAACTTCTGCTCGAACTTCATTTACAGCCTCGTATCATTATTGAATGACATTTCTAAGACCGTAAATGTTATCGATTTTCAGAAGACATGCCATTATTACCTCTTTTTATATTTTTCTCATTTTTTAATTTTTTCTTTGGTTTTAAATATTTTATATTTTTGTATTTTGTTTTTATAAAAGGTTTTTGAAAATGAAAAATCTTTTTGGTTTTTCTGGTTTTGAATATATACATATGATACACAGGATATCAGAATAGGTACCACCACTATTCTTCAGCTTCATCTGCCAACTGTTTTAGTGTCTCAGGCGTAAAACTTCGCATTCCCAGCTTGTTGATAAGAAATTCAATTCTTTCTCTGCATAGGGCTTTAGTGAAGATGTCCGCTAGTTGATACTCTGTGTTGACAAAGTAAAGCTCTACTACTCCATTCTCTATTTTCTCTTTGATGAAGTGGAGTCTGATGTCAATATGCTTTGATCGAGAATGTTGAACATTGTTGCAGCATAAGACAATAACGCTTTTGTTATCACAGTACATTGGAATTTTATTGAATCCAAGGCCATAGTCGGTAAGCTGTGATCTCATCCAAAGGATTTGAGTACAACAGTCAGACATAGCAATATATTTAGCTTTCGTACTGGATATCACAGCATTTTTCTGCCTTTTTGATGACCAACTAACAAGTCTGTCTCCCAATAATTGCATACATCCAGAAGTACTTCATCTAGTATATTGGCAACCCGCGTGATCAGCGTCTGCATAAGCTGTTAGAGCGATAGAAGAATCCTTTAGATACCAGAGTCTCTGATTTACGGTTCCTCATAGGTATTTAAAGATTCTTTTTATAGCATGGAGATGCTAGTAGGCTTTGCCTAATACCGGGCACACATGCATACAACAAATGTTAGGTCTGGTCTACTGGCTGTAAGATACATAAGGGTGCCAATCAGTCCACGATAGTGTGTAGGATCTACGGCTTTCCCTTGTGTATCTTCATCCAGTTTGGATTTCTTCACCATGGGAGTATCTACAGGGTCACTAGATTCCATACAATATTTCTTCAAAGATTCTAGAGCATATTTAGACTGGATTAAAAAGATGCCTCTAGGACTTTGTGAAATCTGTAGTCCTAGAAAAAATGATATTTTGCCCATCATCGACATCTTAAACTTTAAACATATTATTTTTGAAAATTGGTCACATAATTCTGGTGTAGTAGACGCAAAGATTATATCATCAACATAGATTTGTATCAGGAGAATATCTTTGCCTAGTCTTCTGATGAACAATATGGGATCCACGATTCCTTTAGAGAATTCATGAGAGAGTAGAAACTTTGAAAATAGATCGTACCACGCACGAGGAGCTTGTTTCAACCCGTATAGAGCCTTCTTAAGCTTATACACATGATTCGGATTGTCTTGATCCACAAACCCGTTCGGTTGACTGACATAAACTTCTTCACCCAGAATGCTATTCAAGAATGACATCTTAACATATATTTGGTAGACGATCATATTCATGTGAGCAGCATATGCGAGAAAAATTCGAATAGCATCGTGTCTAGCCATTGGAGCAAAGGATTCCTCAAAATTAATTCCCTCTTCTTGACGGTAACCACGAGCAACCAAGCGAGCCTTGTTCTTTAGAATTCCTCTCATTTCATCAAGTTTTACCTTATAAATCCTTTTTAAAGTAGTAATCATCACATTATCTAGACGTGGAACGAGTTCCCAGACTTCAAGACGATCAAATTTATGTAACTCCTCTTGCATTGCTTCAATCCAACATGCTTGAGTTAAAGCGTCTTTATAGTTCTTTGGTTCAATTGTTGTGAGAAAGGCATCGTAGTAACAAAATAAGGCTTGTTCATAGAGTTGGAGTCTTGTAGAAACAGGTCTTTCAAGTTCACCGATGATGTTTTCTAAAGGATGATCCTTGGTCCATTTGTTAACGTGTTCTGAGTTAGGAGTAGCAGTATGCACAACAATAGGAATAACATCCGAAGAAGATACTTCATAATCGTTTTCTAGAATTGGAATACCGAAGAACGGATCGTTATTCGTGTGTGCAATATCTAAGTCATGATTATCTTCTTCAACATCATTAGGAATGACAGGAGATTAAGTTTTGGGTGTTGTTTGAGAGTTACTAGGTGATGGTGCATCTTGATCAACAGTTGTTGAGGAACGTGAGCCAGTTGATGCAACGGGTTCTGAAGCTACTACTTCAGCAATTAGAGCAATGACTTCAGGGGCTAGGAAATCAACACTTGATGGAGGAGTGAGTAATTCATCAAACAGCGGTTCAAACAAAAGATCCCAATCAGTTCTTGAAGGTGGTACAAACGGTGTTGAAGAATGAGGGTTCGAGTCCTGAACTGATTGTTGCAGGAGTTATTTTATGAAGTGCGGGTCCCGAACTGCTGTGTTCAGAAGCCATCGCAATCAGCTCATCAAAATCTAAATGTATTGTCTCAATGATTCATCTGGTACGTCGGTTGTAAATTTGAAATGCTTTCTTTGTGGGTGCATAGCCAATGAAAATACCAATATCAGCTTTTGGTTGTAACTTGCCCAAGTTCTCACTATCGTTTGTCGGATAACAAAGTGCACCAAATACATGGAAGAATGATAAGTCAGGAAGTTTGTCATGCAAAAGCTCATATGGTGTTTTGCCGTGATGAAGACGTATGACGGAACGATTTTGGGTATAACATGCGGTAGCAACTGCTTCTGCCCATAAGAATAATGGAGATTTTGCATAAATCAACATTGTGTGAGCAGCTTGAATTAGCGTACGATTACGTCTTTTAATGACACCAATTTGCTATGGAGAGCGAGCAATAAATATTTCCTGAGAGATGCTAACCTTCTCATAATATTCACAAAAAGTTTGATTAACAAATTCAGTTCTATTATCTGTTCTGATTCTTCGGACAGGCACTTTAAGCCGTACTTGGATCATCTTGAGAAACTTGATTATGAAATCTGGAGCTTCATGTTTTGACCTTAAGCACTTAACCCATGTAAATCGAGAGTAATCATCGAAAATTATGAGGATGTACTTCTTTCCATTAACACTTGCAACACGCATTGGTCCACAAAGATCCATGTGCAAAAGATAGAGTTTTTCTTGGTTGGTGTCTTCAGATTTAGGTTTGTGGGGTTTCTTCTTGCTTTTGCCCATTGCACATGCAAAACACAG
The DNA here is from genome assembly GCA_026074375.1 of Tanacetum coccineum. Lineage (NCBI taxonomy): Eukaryota > Viridiplantae > Streptophyta > Magnoliopsida > Asterales > Asteraceae > Tanacetum > Tanacetum coccineum. The sequence goes on from BQNB010028915.1 coordinate 10,917, forward strand.
ATGGCCCTTTTCAAACTTTAGCTTAGGAAAACCTCAAACAAGACCATGTCTAGCTAAATGGTTGATTGCACCAAAGTTCAGATGAGACAGACGTCGGTGCCATAGCCAGGACTTAGTCTTTGAGGCCTTTGACAAATATTGAAATCTGCTTACATCAAATGCTTTTGTAAGCAAATCTGCTACATTCTTTTCAGTATGAATCTTGATCATTTGAATTAGCTTTTTGCCATTGGAATCTCTGATAAAGTGATGTCTAATCTCAATGTGCTTTGTTTTTTAATGAAAAACATGGTTCTTAACTATGCATATAGTACTGTCATTATCAATATAGATCTTTGTATGCAGAAAGTTATACCCATAATCAAGCAATTGATTTTGAATCCAAAGCACTTGGCCACAACAACTTGAAGCAGCTACATATTCAGCCTCTATTATGGAATTAGCAACCACGGTCTGCTTCTTACAGTGCCATGAAATCAATCAACACCCAAGGAATTGACAACCTCCTATTGTAGACTTCCTATCCATACTTGCTCCAGCATAATCACTATCAGTGTATGCTACCAAATCAAAAGGAGAATCTTTTAGATACCAAAGGCCTAATTTTGGTTGCCTTTTAAGTACCTAAAAATCCTTTTCACAGCATAAAGATGTAAAACTTTTGAATTGACTTGGTATCTAGCATAGGCACACACTGCAAACATGATGTCAGGTCTTGAAGATATAATATACATCAATGAACCAATCATTGACCTATACATATGAACATCCACTTCTTTACCATCTTCATCCTTGAGCAAAGGATTTTGAGTTTCTATTGGTGTGCTAGCAGTCTTGACTTCTATAAACCCAAATTTCTTTAGAATTTCACCAACATATTTATCTTGACTAATGAATATGCCATCCTTCTTCTGCTGCACTTGTAATCCCAAAAAGAATGTAAGTTCTCCCATAGATCTCATCTGAAATTTCCCATGCATCAACTTCTCAAATGCATTGCATAGCTCCTTCTTTGTTGAACCAAATATGATATCATCCACATAAACTTGGACCAGGAAAATATCATCTTTGTATCTTTTAATGAATAAGGTTTTGTCAATTTTCCCTCTTTGAAACTCATTGTCCAACAGATATGTTGACAAGGTTTCATACCAAGCTCTAGAAGCTTGATGTAGTCCATATAGTGCTTTTTCAACCTTATATACCCTATCAGGAAAGTCAGGATCTTCAAATCCTGGTGGTTGACATACATAGACTTCTTAAGAACTTCTGATTCACATCTTCTTGTGAGATAGTTTCACCATGAATCTCCAACTGACTGATAAGCTTTTGAAGCCTATCAAAGGTTTGATCTAACACCTCTGAGCTAGATGCAGTAAAATTTTCATACTGCTGCTTTAGAAGATTCCTCTGAGTCTTTTTAGTAGCAGCATTCCCTCCAAACCTCTTCTCAATAGCCTGCAGCAATGACTTGGCATCTTTGATGGAGTTAAACTTCAATTGATGTTCATTAGGGATGCCCATCAATAAAGTGCTTCTTGCCTTCAGCTCTAACCTCCTTTGTGCCTTTTCTTCAGCAGTTGAAGGAGCAATTATAGTCTCAACACCTTCAACAAGTTTTGTTATTGGAGGTGCATTACCATTCTCTATGACTTCCCATAGAGAATAATCAACCATCTGGATGTACTGTTCCATCCTCATCCTCCAAAGCTCATACTCACCTGGTTTGAGCATAGGCACTTTTGATGCAGCCACCATATGTACTGAGTCTTGATCCATGTCTTCTTAGCAAAGTTTCTCAAAGCAACAAGCTCTGATACCACTTGTTGATCCCACTTCAATGGATCTTGAATTCCTTAGCTTGTGTAAGGTTTAGTTATGCAAGATAAATCCTACACAACTATGATAGAAACTTTGTTTGATAATACTAAAGATTATGCGGAATCTAATCTTTAATATAAGAAGAATTCTTCAATGAAACAGTAATTCTAATGAACACACAGATTAACAAACAAAAGCTTCAATATATTAATACGAATACTCTAACTAGTATTAGGGTTACAAAACCTTGAAGCTATGAACAACTCTATGAATGACTCATTTTTGGTACAATTTGTGATACCAAACTCTATGCCCTAGGACCTCCTTTTATACACCAAGGAGTCCTAGTCGATTTACAATATATTACAAAAACTTAGAATATTCTCTAAGATCTATTCTATAAATAACAATCCTTATCAACTAAGTAATCTTGATCATCAATCAATCTTTATTCTTTCTCTGATAAGTCTTTGATCTTTTCTCTGTCAGCATAAACTCTTCCAGCAGTTGTAATCTTTCAGCAGTAGTAACTTATACCAGCAGCATTAACTTTCAACACCAACAGTAGTAACTTTTGTACCAGCAGCATTAACTGTGTACAAGCAGTATTAACTACTTAGAAAGTTTTCTTCAATCTTCATCAGCAGTACTAAGTTATACTAGCAGTAGTAACATACACTAGCAGTAGTAACTTACACTAGCAGTACTAACTACTTAGCATATTTTTCATTAAGATTACTAACAACACTAATTTATGCTTAGTAGCAGTAACTCTAACCTGTAACTCTAAGATCATCAAGAAGTCTTTTAATCCCATCAATATCCCACTGTTACTCCTTCGAGTAGCTACCCCTTTTATGCACAGCCTATGTACGCACCACCAAATATGCCTGAATACCCAAACCCTGCAGGACCCTTCGTAGACTCTGCAGGTTCTGTAACCCCTTTTGTTTGCTAGATCGAGGATTATCCTCTTTCAGACGGGCTAAAAATGCCTTCCCATATTGGTTCTTAAGATGGAAAAGCGGACTCGGATAATTTCTTGCACCTTTTCGAAGGGGCTATCCACATGCAGAAATGGTTGATGCCCGTAGCTTGCCACATGTTCACGTACACCCTTAAAGATTCCGCCCGCATATGGTAGAATAGTCAGAAAATAGGTAGCATCCTTAACTACGAGGATCTAAAAGCCAAGTTCCGATCACACTTCAGCCAGCAAAAGAAATTCACAAAGACACATTTGGCGGTTCACAACATTAAACAAAGAGAAGGCGAAAGCACTCAAGCCTTCATCACCAGATATACGGATGATACCTTGTAAATCCTAGGCTTACATGAAGCACAACGAATCCCAGCCTTTGTTCATGGCTTGAGAATAAGAAGTTTTGTCGAGCATCTCTCCACAAACCTTCCATCCACTTACAAATGTCTGGTGGAGAAAACTTATAGATGGGTTAAAGCAAGAGAGGTAGCTACTAATCGCGTCTTCAACAATCGAAGAGACGGTTTTGAAAGGTCAAAGAAAAGTTCCTAGGATAATAACAGAGGACAGAAAAACAAAGACATATTCTCCCCCTATTGGGGACCCAACCATGGTTTACTTCCCAGTCTGTCAAAAAGTCCGAAGGAAATTCTAGCTATGGAAAAGGCTGCAAGAAGCTTTGAGCCACCTCCAAAGATGTTCGGAAGCAAACGATCGCGAGATACGTCCAAGTACTGTCACTTCCATGAAGATTACTGACACGATACCAATGATTGTAGACACCTCAGAACTCAGATTCAAGAGGCTGTAAACTCAGGGCAGCTTTCGCACCTAGTGAAAGGAATAAAGAAAGAAAGGACGAAGTCATCCGACACCACACGGGGGAAAGTAAAGAGGATAAAGGCGCTGCACTCGCTGAAGCACCCATACTTATGGTAAGTCAAGAAACACATATCACAAAGAGCCTCACACAAGAAAATACCGACTACAGAGGAAAGGAAATCATATTTCCTCCAGTGGAAAAGGTGAATAACGCACCAGTTATTATAGAGGCCAAGATATTCGGAAGAAAGGTGGGGCGAGTATATATGGACAGCGGAAGCTCCTGCGAGATTATTTATGAACACTGCTTTGAGAAACTCAATCCTACCATCAAAGCCGCTAAAGTGGACTTGAAGACTCCTCTAGTAGGGTTCTCGGGAGAACGTTCTTGGTCTGTTGGTGAAGTTCTGTTAGAAATCACAATAGGAGACGCCCCCCTCTCAAGGACAGAGACTCTTAACTTCGTTATTGTAAAATCCGACTCCTCACACAATATGCTGTTAGGAAGAACAGCGATGCAAAGGATGGGAATCGTAGTCTCAACGATTCACAGAGCCATCAAGTTTCATACCAAAAAAGGAATCAGAACTGTATTCTCGACAAACGAAGCCGATGAAGGAGCAAAAAGGGCCAGAAAGATACCTGCCACAAGCGAAGAAAGGATCCTTAGTTACGCCAATACTGAGGAACAAATCATTGTAAACGACAAGTATCCAGATCAAACGGTGACCATCGGAAAGCAGCTACCTAACCATTTCAAAAAAGAGCTACAAAGCCTTTTAAAATCAAACGCAGACATCTTCGCATGGACACACGCTGATATGACAGGGATTCCAAGAACCATAATGGTTGAAGGAAAACCTTTCAACACGGAACATAAGCTGAATGAATACAGCCATATTAAGCCAATAAAGCAGAACAAGAGAGGTTTAGGTCCTGACCGCAACATGGCAGCCTGTAAAGAAACAGAAGAACTTACGAAAGCCGGGATACTACGAAAGGTGAAACACCAAACATGGGTAGCCAACCCTGTTATGGTAAAAAAGAGCGATAGAGGATGGAGAATGTGTGTGGACTTCACAGACATAAACAAGGCATGTCCCAAAGACTGCTACCCACTACCAGAGACAGATTGGAAAATAGAATCCCTCTTATGGTTCCGTTTGAAATGTTTCATAGACGCTTACAAGGGTTACCATCAAATCCAAATGGTAGAAGAAGACGAAGACAAAACAACCTTCTATGCAGGAGAAGGAGTCTTCTGCTACAAAAAGATGCCATTTGGTCTCAAAAATGTAGGGGCAACATACCAAAGGTTAGTGGACAAGGTCTTCAGTCATCAAATTGGAAGAAACCTCGAGGCTTACGTAGAAGACATGGTCATTAAAAGTACTTCCGAGGAGGAAATGTTAAAAGATATACAAGAGACCTTCAAAAGGTTTCGATCGATCAACATGAAACTAAACCCAAAGAAATGCTCATTCGGTGTTGAAGAAGGCCCTTTCTGGGACACCTCATTACTAAGCATGGCATAAAAGCCAGCCCTTCGAAGGTTAAAGCGGTCACCGACCTCGACCAGCCAACAACACTAAAAGACATACAAAGTCTCAACGGGAAGCTAGTAGCCATCAGCCGGTTTTTATCGAAAGGTGCGGAACGATCCCTAGCTTTCTTCAAATTACTCAAAGAGTGCAAAGATAAAAAGAACATACAGTGGACAACGGAGGCCGACAAAGCACTGGAGAAAAAGAAGAAACTCGTTCAAAGCTTACCAACACTCATTACACCAAGGGTGGGGGAAACTTTAACAACGCACCTCGCTGCCTAAAAAGAAAGTATAAGTGTTGTGCTTGCCGCAAAAAGAAATAAAGGATGGACCCCTTTTTATTTTGTAATCAGGTACCTACAAGGAGCCGAACTCAACTATCCTGCCTTAGAAAAGCTTGTACTGGCCTTGGTTCACGCAGCAAGAAGACTTCGAAGATACTTTCAGGCTCACACAATAAAAATTCTCACAAACACATCGATTAAGCAAATACTCACTGGGCCCAAAAAAACAGGAAGAGTAGCCAAATAGGCTATCGAATTTGGGGAACATGATATCGTGTTCCTGAGAAGGGATGAAAAAGAAACGCCAGCCGATTTCTTGATCAAGATACCCTCCAAAGATAACGAGACGAAAGAAAAACCAAAGGAAGTGCCAGATTCAAGCAGTAAGTGGAGACTCTACACTGACAAAGCCTCCAACTCAGATGGATCAGGAGCAGGGTTAATATTGATAGATCCCGAAGGTAAAGAGTATACTTAAGCTCTCCGCTTCGAATTTGAAAACGAACAACGAAGCAGAATATGAAACATTGCTAGCAGGTTTACGGATAGCCCAAGAAATGGAAATTGCAATAGTGGCAATATTCCTGGACTCTTAACTTCTAGTAAACCAGATAAAAGGCACCTTCACAGCAAAACAGGCGTCAATTAAAGACTATTTTCAAAAGGTTAAAACCGCGCTAAGGGGCTTCGAAGATTACATAGTTAAACATGTACGCAGAAATCAGAATAAGAAAGCAGACTATCTAAGCAAGTTGGCATCAATGACCTTCGAACACCTCACAAAGGAAGTACTAGTCGAAGTTTTGACCAAAAGGCCAATAGAGGAAAAAAGAAGTTTCGAAGGTAGATATGCAGGAGAGGAAAAGCTTGATGGATCCTATCTATGAATACCTGCTAAGTGGATTGTTACCAGAAGATACAAGAGAAGCCAGGAAGATCAGAATTCAGGTACCACAATACAAGCTAATCCGAGGAAACCTGTACAAAAGATCCTTCTTTATGCCATGGCTCAGTTGCGTAACCCCGCCACAAACTGACGAAATCATAAAAGAAATACATGAAGGATCGTATGGATTTAATGCGGAACCACGCTCATTAGTTTTCAGAATAACAAAACAAGGTTTCTACTGGCCATTGATGCACAGAGAAGTTGCAAAATAAATTCAAGACTGCGAAAAATGCAAGGAACAATCCGCAATATGGAAGGCTGGAACAAGCGGAGCCATAGCGGCAGGGAGCAAGTGGTCTTTTAGCCACTGGGGAATCAATATCATAGACCGATACCAATGGCCCTTGGAGGTTTATAGTTTATGGCGATCGCAACCGAACACTCTATAAAGTAGGTAGAAGCCAAACCCCTAACCATCATTAACGGAAGGCAAGTGGAAAAGTTCGTATGGGAATATGTGGTATGCAGATTCGGAGTACCCTGAATAATCAACTCAAAAGAAGAGAAACATTTCAAAGAAGTGATGTTTGCAAACCTTTGTAAAGGATTGAAAATAACACAATCCTTTTCTCCTATCATAGAACATATGGAAAAAATGCACCACATAGGGAGGCAGTTAACTCGAAGCCAACATGGATGGGTGGATAATCTAGCTAAAACATTATGGATACACAGAACCCTCCCAAGGAATAGCGAGAAAGAAACACCATTTAGCCTAACCTATGGTTCAGAAGCAGTGATCCCCATAATCAAAACTACAGATGATATGGGAAGAGTACAGAAAACAACCAAGGAAAAAGAAAACAAGGAAGTGGATTCGATAGAAAAGGCATACTACCAGAGTAAGTTGCGAAAATACCACAACACAGGGAACGATCACCCTATGTACATCGTGGGAGATTTTGTTTTACTTAAACGAAACGTGAATGAATGGCAAGGCCCATATATAGTAAACGAAGTCCACAAAGAGGAACTCTACACAACCATTGATGTGGTCGATCATTCGCTGGTTCAAACAACAAAAGGAACAAGCCTTCGTAAGTTTTACATGTAAAACTTACACTCCTTTTTCTTTTTCCTTCATAAAGTCTTTTATTTTTTAGTCACTCATTCCAAAAATGGTGTAGCAAACTAAGTGTTCATACTTGTGATGATGTAAACCTTTCTACACTATCAATGAAGAAGGTCGATTTTGAAATACTTGTGTCATAAGGCCACACTTGAGCCTAATACTAAGTTCAACGTTCGAAAGGATGCCGTAGGGCCACACATGAGCCCTACAAAACTAAGACATCCATAAAATTCACGTTAACTTTCCTCATTGCTTCTTTTAGCCTTGAGGACATAATGAAGCAGATCGAAGCCCTTCAACTGACAATTAAGTCAAAGCAAAAAATAATATAACTTAAGGCCACACATGAGCCTTCGCTGATAAAAGCGCATAAAGGAGTCAGACCTAAGTCCTCCTAAAACCTCAAAACATGAGGGCAACAAATCAGGTTCCTAAGGGAAACCTTCTTGTGAAAGTGGCACAATACATTTGCCCACAACTTAAGGCCACACATGAGCCTTCGCTGATAAAAGCGAGTAAAGGAGTCAGACCTAAGTCCTCCTAAAACCTCAAAACATGAGGGAAACAAATCAGGTTCCTAAGGGAAACCTACCTTTAAAAGGGCACAAAACATTTGAGCCTTGCGAAACAAGATGATTACGCAATATGAGGAACAGACTCGGACCCCAAAGAAATAACAACAAGACATACGACATACGGTGGGATTGCATCCCTATATTTAACCCTCAAAAAGGGGTAACCATTCAAGAACAACCAAAAAAGCTGACACACATTGTTCAAACAATGGCCAACATAAACCATCGCAAAAGATAAATTGTCTTAAAGGCCGAAGCCTGGATAATAGTAAAGATGTCTAAAGGGTACACACCACCCTTGAGGCCAAATTAACACCAACATGGTGACCTTCATTCAAGCGGAGTTGGAGAGGGCTTCAAAAGATCAACGAAGGAGAAATGGAGTTCACATATGAGGTAGAGGACATAGTAGCTTTTTAGGAAGAAGGCATAGGCATTAGGGTCCATGAAGGAGTAGGCTTTTGTAAAATGGGAGGCTTCTTCAACAACAGAGCTTCAATCAGAGCTGTGGCATCTGCTACAAACTCGTCCAGCCAAGGGAACGTAGTAGTGGCAAAGTCATTACTAGCTTGAGTATGCTCATTCTAGTATGAAGAACGATATCCTTTAACCTTGGATACGTCAAAAGGCTCCTTCATGGCAGCAACCTGCTCATAAGCTCTGCAACGCCCGTAAGTAATGGCAGAGGACACCAACTTACCCACAAGCCTGCCTAGCTCATCACTATGCACCAACTACTTGGTAGCATAAGGTATGACCTTCGAAACTACATCCCTCTTTTCTTGCTTGAGCTCCTCAACCTCTCCGCGAAGAGACGCTTCAACAGCCTCCAACTTAGCCTTATTCGCCTCCAAGGAATTAACCTTTAATTCAAGTGTTGAAAGGGTTACTTGGTGGCCTGCCCATTTTCGGCTCTCTAGCATCATTCTATCAAGGTTACCTTTGTGCTCTTTATCATCGGCAATCAGGGAAGAAATTTTCTCCTGAAGAGCTAGTACAGCAGGATTCTGATCAAACTCGGCCATATCAGCTTCACATTTGGCTCGAAGCCTTTCGCATTCCTCCTCACGAGACCTTTCCCTAGCTTTGATAATATTAGCTTCACCACTCATCCTCTTAATAACCTGTAAAAACTCACGGGCTCTCCTGTTAACTGCATTATCCACCACAGCCTACCGCACATAACAGCGGTCATGAAGATCAAGTAGTTCTAAATCCATTTGATTATCCAAATGGCCTCTCAAAGCTGGTGGAGTAATAGCAGAAATCTTCAAGTGACAGGCATTAGCATCTTTAAGCTCAAAACAATCCGGAAGGCCTACAAGACATACAAAGATAGCAAAGAATGAATAAGCAAATCAACACCTTTAGGAAAGAACTAAACGAAATAAAATGTTACCCTCGTCTTCATCAGATATGGAAAGAAAAGGGGCATCATCCTTGGAAGCAGAGGTTTTGGCACGCAGAATGCGAGAACTTGATGACCCAGAAGCTAGTTTCCTTTTTACGGGAGGCCTTGAAGAACCTCCCCTTGTCTTACACTTCCTCTCTTTATTGCGGCATCTACACTCCATGGTGACACAATCAAAACACACCGGCCTTCAGACTCTCCCTTGAGTCTGCGGTAACCTTTGCAGGTTGAACGTCAGGCTCCTCAACATCTTTGGGAGGTTCCGTATTAACTGAAGCAGAAGGGGAACCAATACCAAATCCCAAGGATGGCTCCTCCGGTAAAAAAAGCAAGGTCATCATCATCTTCTATATAGATAAAGTTCCTGAAAGCCATTTCTAAAAAACGAAGAAATAAATCATATATCAGCAAAAAAGAAGACTAAAGAGATTTTATGTCTTGAATGAGAAGAACAATTGTTTTCACTTAGTTTATTATTATTACTACTACTAGTTATACATATAGTTATAATCTTGTTTAGTAAATTTTGATTTCAAATGATTTCTTTGTACGTAAAACACATCAGTTGGTTTCAACAATATTCATCTCTTTCATTAGTTATCACTTATCTCTGAAGGATTTTGAGTCAAGCTTGTTTTCATCAAGTAAAAGTTGAGGGGATAATGGAGTCTTTAACAAAGAAGAATCGTTCATGCCAGCCCTCGATACGAGTAATGACTTTAGGGAGAAGGTTGGGAATGTGTTTTTCAGACCTTTTTTGAAAAGTCAGCCAGCTACCAGCCCGACACAGATTGAAGAAACCTCGAAAGAGGTCCACAAAGGGTTCACAGCCATAAGCTTTGCACATAATGATGAAAGTTGTTAGTTTGGCACAACCAAAGGGGTTAAGCCTGGAAATGTAAACTTTAAAATACTGAAGAACCTCACAAAAAAGTCAGTAAGAGGTAACCTGAGATTGGCGAGAGAATAAGAATGTGTGTACATGCCGACATAACCAGGAGGGGCGTCAAAGATGGTTTGAGTAGATGTCGGCAATATAACATCATTTTCTGAAGGAATGGGATAGAAAGAAAGGAACTCATTCAACTCCTTGGCTGACAAACCACAACGCTGCACAGCTATGGTATCCTTCGCACTCATAATGAAAAAATAAATTTTGAGATTCTTACCTTACAACACTTCAAGAAGAAGAAAGCCGAATAATGGAGGTGATACAAAGAAAATAGGGTTTAGGAGTGACGTTTATATAGGCGAAGGTAGAGTGCTGTGGGACCGCACACGTGGAAAAGATCAAAGACTTCTATGGATTTCAAACTTAATTTAAATTGAGATAAGAAGTTCACAATAATCAAGGCTGATTGTTGAGTAATTTGCATTTAAAACTCTCAACTAACCCTAAAGCAAGTGGGTTTCACTGTTTAGTGTTTGCAAATCGAAGCATGGCCTTCGATCTCGATTGCGAATGATAGTCAAAAGCAATACATACATAGATGTATACATTACATTTGACTGGGGGGCTTGATGATGTACCCTCCTCTTAGGTTCGAAGGCCTCCCCTTTGAATCCCGAATGGGATCTTCTCCCAATTACAACCAAAAACCTTCGAATAGTTTTGAATGGCGTAAAACCACCTTCGAGATGGTTACCAGTATGGGAATCCGCCACGCGAAGCCCTACACCTTTGCGGTGGGCCTTCGACGAAACTTGAGCAAAGGTCAAACCCACGTTCTCCATCTCTATCAAGGTCTTCCCGCCAAAATAGAGATCGTGGTACATAACCCCAAGAATCACCCCTTAAATCGCGGGACACCCCCACGATCACCGGTCTATGTGCTAAGCCTTGTCCCATCTTATTTCTACACATATAAATAGATGGTATCGGCTCCAGGTATGGTGAGAACTTTTACACACACTTACTTACGTTATCATACTTTACCAAATACAAAACACATACTTACTCTCACGCCGGAGGTGATTCGCAGGGACACCCCATGCGCTTCACTTAACGTAGTGTTTTCATTTGTGTTGACACAGGTTATTCAAGACTTGGATACTCAGCAATCACCCAAAGCATCCTTCGATCTCATCGAAGCCTGATCGTGCCCATATTTGCACAATCAACATTCCTACACTTGAGTTTTTAATAAATCAATAATAGACTAACTAATGACCCGAATTAAAAGGATCAATAAACATGAAGTAAATTAAACACATGGGGGTAATAAATTGACTTTTTCCCTATTTTTCCATAAAATAAAAACTATCATGAATCTCAATCGTCCCAAAACTGTATACACTAACAAATGCCTCGACTTAACAACCATATAATTAAGAAAACAATTAACTAGGTTTAAACATATGTGATCACAATAATGTACTAAAAATGAGTACATGCAAAGAGGGAAAAGGCGATTTGGGTGTAACATTTTAGTAGGGTGTAAAGAATGTTGTTCAATAATAATATGGAATTCTATAGAAAAAGTACAAGAATCGCTAAAAAGATAGGCTCAAAGAGGCATACTAGGGTTATCTTGCATTAAAAATGAGTGCATCCAAAGAGTGTGGGTAGTTATATGACCAATGAGATCATCATAACTATAACAAACGCTTGCTAAAAAAAGGGTTATCCTAATGCCTCTTATCACTTAGTAAATCATAATCACAGGAATGTGATCTCACAAGCAGTCTCGGGATGCATCACGAAAACAAGTTATAGAATCTAGTATACTACAGGTACACTCAAGCATTTAAAATGAATGCTATATAAGGCGCTCCTCACAATTTAGGGTTAATTTTTTGTGGTATGGTTTTACTTGAACCCAAAACTTCCTCATTTAAAATGAATGCTATATATCCATGAGACGCTCTTAAGACTTAGTTTCACCAATATATGCCATAACGTTTTTTAAAATATGGGCCAAAATTACCGTCCTAAACTATTTTTCGGTGTAACAACCCAAGTTTCACGATGCGTTTGACGATCGCGAATTCGAAGTCATAGTCATTATTTTATGAATTCGTGTAAACGAACGTCGACATTTGAAATTTTATTTGTCATAAATAATTATTTTCGTATTTTATTACGAACGGAAATTTGATATTTTTATTTTTGACGTTTCGCGAGTCAACGTTTGACCGCGCGTTCATTAATCAATTTAAGCATTGTAAAAATTTACGACGCGTCTCGTTATTATTTTATTGATCGTAAATTATTATTTTTCGAACCTTGTCGTCTTTGTTTCTTGACCTTGGCCAAACTCACGTTTAACATTTACGTTTTATTTAATTTTGTACAAGTGACACTTTAAATTAAAAGTTTACAAGAAAATGTACAAGTATTATAACATTGGACAAAAATATATATAAATTATACATGCATGCTAGCCATAGCCGCCGGCTATAGTACCTCACACACACTCAACCTTTACATAATTTGTGAGTTCCCAATATTGTTAATGATTATGTCTTACAAAAACCTTTCTAGTGTATAAGTAAACTCAAGAAAATATTAGTTTCAAATTTGGCTTCCCCTCTCTTCCTTCTTGCTCTCTCTCGGTCGAACACACACACACAACCAAGAAACCATCAAAAACCAATCTTTAATCTATAAAACCATTTAATCACTACTCAAAGAAAAATAATGGTTTTGGATTAGCCTAGAATCAAGTGGAAGTGATTTTGTCCCTCCTCTTTTCTTTTTGGATTCGACCGAGAAACCAAACCAACACCCTTGATGTAAAAATTTTCCCAATTAGTAAATATTGTTTAAATGAAGCTAAAATGATCACCAATGCAAGAAAATGTGACATGCAATAAGGCTTGAGCAAGTTTTGGATTTATTTGAAATGAGGAAGTTTTGGGTTCAAGTAAAGATAGTAGGATTTAGTGGGGAATATTATAAGAAGATTGGTTGGAGATTTAAATCGAAAAATAGAGGGTCTTAGGTTCGGTTGAAGGTTCAAACCAAAGGGGAGACAAATTGTTTGAATAATAATCAAGGTACTTTTAGATTGATTTGGATTAGTTGGATTGGGATTAGTTTTGGTTTTGGTTTTGGTTTGGTTTTGGGTTCAAAGTCACAACAAAAGGAACAAAGGAACAAGTGTGATCATTTATTGAGTCAGATCTTGCTATTAATAGCATTGTGAGCCTTCTTTTATAATTTGTTTCGTTTGTTTCGTTCATTTGATTTGATATTAGTCGTTGCATGTGATGAAATCTATAAGATCTTGCGTCATCTAGTTAGTTGATGTTTTAAATTGGTTGAGCGGGTTAAATGTGAATGATAGGCCATTTTAGATGTGCCGTGAGTGAGTTTTTGGGTCAAAATGAGTTTTGGCGCACTTGGTATTGGGTATATTTTGGGCAGAAACTTTGGCACGGAAAACGAGGGTCGAGATTTGATGAAATCTGAATTTTGATTGAAAAATATGATAAAGCTTTCTTAGACGATTGTTTTGACATAAAATGGAGCTTCTAACTCCTAATAACGAAGAAACTAGAGCTAAAACGAGATATACATTTTAAGTGGAAAAATTCTGCACAATTGGGAAATAGTAGTTGCTGACAGAAATTTAAACGCTCGTTTAGAGCACTTTCGAGTCCTTTTCGGCCTTCCGGCGAAACACGAAAGTTGCTCAGAATGACGTTTTACTTTGACGCGAGGCTCGCTAGTTATAAAATCGAGTAATAACGGGTTAAAACTCAAGGTCAAAATCTGTGTTTTTATTAAAAATGTCTTAGTTCCAGCAGAAACTTGCAGGGGCATTTTGGTTATTTTCTGTCGAGTTTCGGGTCTCGGCTAAAACTAAAAAGTTGTCCGGAATGTCGTTTTACATAAAGTATCTTTTGAGTCCGAGTCGTGAAAATGTGATATAACGGGTCGTTTGGAGCGGGTCAGATTTAATTTTATATATATATATATATATATATATATATATATATATATATATATATATAGTAGGGATCCAAGTGAGAAGTAAATTAAAATAAGAATTAGGTTGAGAAGTGACTTAAAACCACACATTTTTTTTGCGATGCAACGACTTGCATTAGATGCATTTCTATTCATTTAGATGCACCATTTCGAGTTTCGAAAGTTAATTTGATATGTAGATGGTGCAAATTGATTTTCATGATTTTAGCACTGTGCAGAGGAACAAAAAACATGAGAAATCATGAAATGCATCTAATATATGTATATGCATCTAATTAAAAGCTTGAAATGCGTTATAATGCATCTAAGATTATAGAGATGCGTCTAATTTAAGTCGGTGCATCTCGGATATGCGATTATAGTTACTTCTTATCCTTTTTATTTTAAGAAAACTTCTCATTTGATCCTAACTCTATATATATATATATATATATATATATATATATATATATACATAAGGGATGGTTATTGTAGTGTAGTAGCTTAAAATTGTTAAAATGAGAAGTGATTGAAACTATTAGATCTATTAGTTAACATGTGATTTAATTAATAGTAAATACATGATATTAAATATTATACATAAAAATGGATATATAACCACTTAAAAGGTTGTTACGTAACCATTTATAGGTGATACATATGATACATAATATTGCTTCAAAAAAGACTATTAATAAAAATAAATATTTTATTCTCAAATTCATTGATACACTATTACAAGTTACATCCAAGTTAACAAACAATTGTTAAACTATGATAAACAACTGATACACAAAAAACTGGTAATATGAAAAACCACGAACCAACTGCTCGCACACGAGCGAAAACCTCCAACAATTCGTACACGAACCAATAACTCGTACACGAACAAAAACCTATTGATTAAATGTGACATTTTTACAATTTCTATTGCTTCTCACTTTAACAACTTTAAGCACCTACACCATTTTAACTGAATTATATATAAGAGGATATATGCCACATCATAATGCCTATTAATCATCTCATAATGCCACGTCATAAATCCATGTCATCATGGCTGCCATGTCATGAGATGCCATGTCATGAGAAGTTGTTCTTTAAACAAAATTGGGTTTTTTTTAACAAAATTCAATTTTTTTTAAACAAAATTTGATTTTATTAAAAAATAGTTGTTTGCATGGTTTAAACTTGAGTTTTTGGTATCATTCGTTAACTCGGTTAGTTTACCTTGGCTAAAACAATTGCTCTTTTATTTATTATTACATTTGAAGGCTAATACCTTCAGGTATTAGCCATTATTATGAAGATTTGAATGTTTGGTATTGTTTATCTCGATTTCTTGATGTATCGTTGAATGCTTGTTTATGTTTATCAATTTATACTTGTTTACGTACTTTTGTATGCGACCTATCATTCAACTGGATCTAGTGATACGGACCAAGTAATCTAGAGTCCGAGATAGCTCTCCATATAGTGATTTATACATCTAGAATCATAAGATCACAAGTATTGTCCTTCTAAATCTGTGTCTAGGATACGCTTCGGGCTTAACTAGTTAAATGATATTGCCAGATGTTATGAACGGTGTTGACTAGAAGGTGAACTAGATAAATTCAACAAATAACTTAATGATTCCATTAGCTAGTTGGACAAGTAGACTACTAAGGTATAAATCGTCGTAGCGTAAGTGGGTTTTTTTAAAAAGGGTTTATCTATGAGCTAGGAGTTAAACAAGATACTATTGCTTTGATCCTAAGATAGATTAACTAATCAGCAAATAAGGATGCTTTTAATACGGATGCTTTAATTGTGACAGAATAATGTGTCTAGGACTTATGCAATAAGTCCCAGCCTAAGTCTTAAGAAGATAATGCTACCTCGAGAAGAAGAAATCATTGAACTTAACAAACAAACCAACGTTCTAATCGGCATTAATAATGG
This sequence comes from Tanacetum coccineum, assembly GCA_026074375.1. NCBI lineage: Eukaryota > Viridiplantae > Streptophyta > Magnoliopsida > Asterales > Asteraceae > Tanacetum > Tanacetum coccineum. The sequence continues at coordinate 27,238 of BQNB010028915.1, forward strand.
TTAAACACAGATTTTCTATCATAAGGCTCCGAACCGCTCTTTATCTTAGGTGTAAATAACTGCGTGGGTTAAAGTTTTTTTGAATTGACTGTAGTTACCGACCAAAGACCATGCCAGTCTCTCAGGCTGAAAAAACCCCCCCGCCCCTTTTACGTGTTATAGATTAAGATTAGGACTAACTATAGGATTAGCATAGGTTTGACTTAGATTTAGAATTAAACTTAGAATTAATAAACCAAATAATAAATAAAGTTGAGAGATTTTAACCACGCTTCAAGTGTCACAAAACACCTACATACGCCACAAAATCTAACCACCGACCGGGTATAATGCCCGTTAAAGTGTTGTTTTTGGTTAAGTCGGCAAAATATAAATTTTAAACTTGAATCTCAAAAATAAACACCACACAACGACAAGATCAAGTTTTTGGCGCCGTTGCCGGGGAGTGAAAATTAATCTTGATTTTTATTTTATGTTTTGGTTTTTAACATTAGATTAGATCTAACCCTTAGGAGTAGAAATTAGATTAGTGTAATTTAGAGTCGTTTATATTATTGCTTGGTTATTCTGTTTAATACGGCGTATTCAATTCACTAAATACGACGTATTGGTTATTTAACAAGTTTTCTAGTAAGTTTATTATAGGATGGACGATCTGAACATTACTATGGAGGAATACATTAGTCTCGAGGAAGAAAAAGATCAAAAATGTGGGAAAGTGTTTAACTAGGAAACTGCTAAGTATGGTAAGATATGGTATGATGAAGACATTTACGACCTCAGATCCGTTGAATCCGAATTCCCAGCTATAGCCTTTAATGATGAGGTATCATCAAAAACACTATCTCGTGAACCCACGATAAGTTCTCTTAACAATAAAATTGACTTTAGAGTTTCGTTTGACGATTCCGACGACGAAGATTACACGGTAATTTTTGAGAAAAACTCGTTTTCTTATAAAAAAATTTCTACCAATGATTTGAAAACGGATTCAGAAAATGATAATGAAAAAGTCATGCCTTGAATTCCATCACCTGAGCCTACAGTGAGTTATCTTGATGATTTAGACTTCTTTAAAGAATTTGAGAATGAATTTCCAGCCATTGTTTATAATGATGCTCAAACGTCTAAATCAGATTTATTAACTGAACCGATCTTAAGCCCTCAACATATTGATGAATTTGATTTAAATGATGAAATATCGTTGTCTAAATATGATGAAGAGAAACAAAATGTTTTGTACTTTAATGATCGATTCCCCTTCAACATTATTTGTCCCGATGATTTAAAATCAGAAAAAGACAATGATAACAATGAGATCGATATAATACAGTCTTCGAAGGGTAATGAAATTACACATGGGTCAAATGTGCTTTCTAAAACAAGTCACGATAAAATCACTAATACTTTCAGAACAGGAAGTTTTGTCATAAACTTAAGTGTAAATATCATAATTTGGACTTATTATGTAAATGGAATGCTATTCTATCTCATTATGAATTTATATGTGCCATTTGGCATTCCGTTCGACCCTAAGCGGTATTATAAGGATGGTGATTGTGCGCTAATGTTACGGAGGCCAAGGTACATTTTCTTTACTTTATTTAAATTAGGAAAATTGGTCTCCAAGAATGGATACGGCGTATTAGGTTAAAACCTATACGGCGTATCCACTGTTTTAACCTGCGTTGACTAAGTCAACAAAATCCGCCAATACGGCGTATTAACCAAACCATGATACGGCGTATCAAGTTTGGGTATAAAAACCCCTCTGATACGCCGGATTGAGATTTACCACCACTTTTTCACTCACACACTCAAACAATTTTACCAACTAAATTCCTGGAGATCATCTCTTGATTCTTGATTCATAATAGCACTCTTCTTTGTCGCGATCATTCGGTAATTAACTTCCATTTCTCTTTTTGATTTGCGCGAATTTCAATTTGGAATTAGAGTTAGGGTTTTGTAAATTAGGATTGAGATACCTTGTGTTTGAATGCCTTTTACCCCCGTGAATAAAACTTGGATGTTTTGTGAATTTTAAATGGGTCAAAATGGGTAAACAAGGGAACCCCCTTTTCGTTTTCATATTGCAGACCAATACGGCGTATTCACTCACATGGATACGGCGTATTGACCAAATTTTACCTAATTTTAAAGTCCCAATACGACGTATTCAGTAAAATGAATACGGCGTATTGACTTAAACAGGATCCTGAATTTTAAAACCTATATGCCTTATTGAATAAACACCTATACGGCGTATTGACCATATTGATCCTTATACGGCGTATCCATTTATGAATACGCCGTATCCACCCTCAGAATAGAAGGTTTAAATTTCTATAATTTTCGTGCTATCCTCGTTAAGTTTGCAGATATGGCACCTCTACCACCTCGTGATCAGAGACACATATGGCTTCGTTATCATGTAGAGGGATATACTGAGGAGATAGTACATGATTTTGAGCAGAGACTCAAGACTATATTCGGTAGGCAGGTTAACCGAGTACATATATTAGATTTTGAGGGATTGACCCTAGATATGAGGCAAGATTTAGCAGAGAGGATGAGGATGCTATATACTAGGGATGATGGGCAGGAGGTATTTATGAGTCACGCGTAGAGGTGAATATTTATGATCCGAGCACCTTTGGTTCAGGAGTTTATACTAGAGTTCTTCAGCACTTGTAGGATCGGAGACGAGATGGGTTTAGATGTGGCTGGGACTCTATGTTTTCAGATGCGAGGTGCTAGGCATAGTATGACGTGGAGATAGTTTATCCTAGCCTTGGGTTTGCATACTGCTAAGGAGATGGCAAAGGACGGATTTGGTGCATATTGGTTAGGGAGTGAGAGATTGATCCTTGATAAGGGGGATCTTAGTGATTACTGGGTCAAGATTTCTTCTGCCAGGGACTTTTTGAGAGGCGCCCCCTCATATACTTACATCAGAGATCCGGTTCGGAGGCTGTGCCATAGATTGATCTTTTACAGCATTTCCAGGAGGGGGTAGGCACCTGAAAATGTAACTGCCACCGACCTATTTTATCTTCGTAGCATGGATCGAGTGGTGGCTAATGTCCCGTATATGTTGGCACAGTACTTGTTCAGGCACGCTGAAGGGAGGAAGAGCGATGCCAGGTTGTCCGGAGGTTACTTTATTAGACGTCTTGCTCATCACTTTGGTCTTGTGAGTGATGACGGGTTGAGAGGATTATCCGTTGTGGCCCATGAGTTGTCGTTGATTGATATGGGTGAGCTTGTTAAGCTCAACATCTGCATGGATTTAGGAGATGACTGGGCTTGGGTAGCCCCGGGACCAGAGAGGCAGCATGTTGCTGTAGATGGTGCCCCTGAGGCCGCTGAGGATGCACCTGTTATTGTTGAGGGTGACCAGGCTATTCCAGCACCCGTGCAGGCACCTCAGCAGCCACCACCACCACCTCCGTTGCTGCTAAGACTATGCCCCATAGATTAGGGAGACTAGAGGAGGAGGTGCAGGGATTGCGTAGAGATGTCCGGAGCTTACATAGACTTGTGGAGAGATCGATGACCAATCATGGGAGATTCTCCACATAGATGATTTCGTGTATGGCACAGCTGATGGATGCTAGTGGGCTAATATACCCGGCATTCGATGGGACTTTCTAAGGGAGCTCACCTGCAGCATTCTAGAGACGCACCGGGCAGAGGACTAGCGAGGGCAGCACCTCCACAGCACAGCAAGACCAGCAGCAGCCAGACCCATGATCCCTCCTATCCTTATCTTTTGTTTATATCTATCTGTACATTTATTATTATACATATCGTGATGTATCTAACTATTAAACAGGTTCTCATTTTTTTTGCATATATCATGATGTGATGTTTTGATTTGTTTGTGTATGATAGAATCAAGATTGGCAGTAAGTTCAGCACCATAGTTCATGAATATGTTACGGAACCAAGCAGGATATTCACACCAAAATGCATAATGGAGAAGAAAGAGATGATTTCAAGTGTGTGAGAAGCTGAAGAAAAGTCTAACTAAAAGACTTCGTTGTAAACTAAAGTGCTTCCTGGGAGACAACCCAGAATGTTATTTAATTTTATCGAGTCTGTCTTCCCAGACATCAATACGGCGTATCCGCTCCATATCATACGGTGTATTGACTGTCTGGACGTTATCAGTCTTTACTTTTTATGCACTTTAAAAACATTATTGTCAGTTCTGGCAATACGGCGTATTCATGCACATGATACGACGTATTCACCAAAACTGACCCGTATTAGTTTGTCTAGTTTAGTTTAAATTAACCGTAGGTACCAAGATAGGAATACACATTTTTTCCTATGTTTTATACAGGACTTTAGAAGCAAAGAAATATCAACGAATATTGGTGGAGAATTTACAAATCTGGAGATCATAAAGTGCTGGAGTCTTGAAACTTTAAGGCGGCTGTTCAACACAATCTTGCTAAAAAACTCAACATGGAGAATCTACCGAGCAAATATAAGGGGAGTTTCTCATTTTAATTCTTTTTAATTCCCGTATTTAAAGTTTTATCTATACAATGAGGACGTTGTATAATTCAAGTGGGGGGGTAGAATTAGAATGTTTACTTATCCTATTTTTCACACTAAAATGCTTAAATTATGTTCAAATTTAAAAAAAATTCAAGCATACTTTTGTGAAATTACTTGATACATAACCCGCACACAATAACACTTGTTAGATATTGTGAGGATTTAACCTATCCATTTCTAAATGTTTACCCAAATTCCACAAAATATGAGTGTGCCGATGATGTAGTAGACTTTAAAACTTGGCTTGGTATATCTATTCGAGACCGCAATAATGAGTACTATGGATTTAGATGGAGTAACTTGTTTAAATTGGTAAATTTTAGGGTCACACCTAAATCGCCTTTACATGTTGCTTATTAACTAACTACACCAGTTAGTTAACCCCCGTATAAACCCTTTGTTTACTCTCATTTAAGACTAAGATACCCCTAGAACAACCCGTAGAGCCAATCCTTTAGGAACTGCACCAATTATTTGTTTCGTTACAGCTTTACACCTTAGCCTACCCTGTTAGATTAAGTTTATTTTACAGTTGCTAGTTGCTTAAAGTGTAAAGTTTGTATTTCCCGAGTCTTGTGTCTATTTTGGTATGGTTGGAAGAAATTTGCACAATGCAAATGGGAATGTATATTATAGTCAAAACTCATGTATTTTTACTACCATCGCAATTATTGGTGTGTCCGAAGAATGAAGGAATTATTGAAGGAATTATCCGGAATTATTATGATCATAAAGATGGTGAAACTACACCGAGTTTCGTAGTATATTGTTAGCAAAATAAAAATAAAAAAAATTAGAAAAATCGCAACAAAAAAAGGAAAATTTGAAGATAATCGTTTCGTAACTACCGAAGGAATTACACGAAGGATCGATTATTCGTTGATACAAATCGACAATGTAGAGTATTGTATAAATTGGAAGATATCGCCACTTGCCTTGTAAAGTATGTAAAGTATGGGATGTTTGGGAAGTTAACCGTTACGGGAACGCCAACTTAGGTTGTTGTTTTTGATCTATGATCAAGACGTTGTAAATAGTTGTGTCTTTATCATGGTAACGGTCGGGAAAAAGTGTCTAGCAACTTGTATTTTAGACTTAATCTATTTGTTTCATAATTTTTATTTAACAACAATTTAATTCCCTTTCCTAATCATTAACCATGGGTTTTACGTGAATGAGGATGTGATCGAGTGTGCATGTCTATTCCGTCATTACGGCCATGTATGCATGTCTCAGCTGCCTTGTTGGTTTATTACTATTGGTGAAAGTTAGAAGATCCATACCCTATATTACTCTACTATTCCTACTCTTTAGCTTATTCGAGGTGGGAGTGAGCAGTCACATGTGTCTATCCCGTCGTTACGGGTGTGTATGTGTGGTCTTTGTCGCCCTCCTGGAATATTGGTATCGATAAAGATTAGTTAGAGTAATCAACCCTAAGCCTTATCATACAAACCCATATTTACCTTTATAAACTTGTTACTCCTTAGCTTTAGCGGTGGAGATGTGTATCCTTGCCAAGCTTATGATAGAATACTCGTCACGACCGAGCAATTGAGCGAATTAGTTACATGTTACCACATAGATTAGTTGAGTGATTTGAGTGTTTTCATCTTCCTATTTCGTGAGGTGTTTGGTTGTGTACTTGTAATAGATCAAATAAATGCTTTAACGGAAAATATCCTTAGGGATACATTTTTATAGACTTCTAAAGGCTACTTGAGGACAAGTAGGATTCAAGTGGAGGGATATTTGATGACATCAAATAACGTCTATTTTATAGCATCATTTATCCCATGTATTTAACCCATTTTATATAATTATTGCAAATATTTGTTACTTAATCGTTTATATTTGAGAAATGCAGTAATTATGGAGTACTTGGTGAATATTAGCAAAAGACACACATTTTGGAGCTTAAATGAAGATATTTTGAATATTACTATTCTGAAGACTAATACGCCGTATTCATCAAGGAATATATGACGTATCCGTGCCTGCACTCACCAAAGACCACAAAGGAATGAAGCTCAATATATTGTATCCAGAAGAAGTCAATACGCCGTATTCAAGATATAGTATGTGAATATTCTGGAAGATATCAAATGTGGTCCCTACTCCAAAAACTCCTAATACGCCGTACCCAATACCTTGGATACGCCATATCTACAAAACTCAAAAACGAGTTTTAAGTGTGATAAATCATATTCTTGATACCTAAACCATAAAAGTTGATTTTCAGAGGAGAAAAAGAGCAAAAAAGGTCTTGCAACGCATTCCAATCCATAGAAGACAACGTGTAATTTCTTATACTTTTGTAATCGTTCAGTTTTTGGTATCATTCGTTAACTCGGTTAGTTTACCATGACTAAAACAATTGCTCATGTATTTATTATGACGTTTAAAGGCTAATACCTTCGGGTATTAGCCATTATTATGAAGATTTGAATGTTTGGTATTGTTTATCTAGATTTCTTGATTTATCATTGAATGCTTGTTTATGTTTATCAATTTATACTTGTTTACGTGCTTTTGTATGCGACCTATCATTCAACTGGATCTAGTGATACAGACCAAGTAATCTAGAGTCCGGGATAGCTCTCCATATAGTGATTTATACATCTAGAATCATAGGATCACAAGTATTGTCCTTCTAAATTTGTGTCTAGGATACACTTCGGGCTTAACTAGTTAATTGGATATTGCCAATGGTTTATTGAACGTGTTGACTAGAAGGTGAACCTAGATAATTTAACAAATAACATACTGATTCCATTGGATAGTTCGACAAGTAGACTACTAGAGTATAAATCGTTGTTAAGCGGTAAGTGGGTAAAGTCTCTATGAACAAGGGTTTAACAAGATCACCATTGCTTTGATCCCTAAGATAGATTATAATTAGCAAATAAGGATGCTTTATGCGGATGCTTTAATTGTGACAAAATTAATGTGTCTAGGTCTTAGGAAGAAGTCTTGCCTAAGTCTTAAGAATGATATGCGAGAAGAAATCATTGCACTTAATAAACAAACCAACATTCTAATCGGATTAATAATGGTTAATACAGTTTTCTATTATAAGGCTCGACCGCTCTTTTATCTTCTGTTAATTAACTTGCGTAGGTTAAAGTGTCTTGAATTGATTGTAGTCACCGACCAAACCCGTGCCAGTCTCTCAGGCTGAAACCTCCCTTTTTACCTGTTAGAATTAGGATTAGGACTAACATAGGATTAGCATAGGTTTGACTTAGATTAGATAAACCAAAATATAAATAAATTGAGAGATTTAACCTCACTTCAAGTGTTCGACACCCTACTTACCATGAATCTACCATCGACCAAGTACACTGCCCGTTAAAATGTTGTTTTTGGTTAAGTCGGCAAAATATAAATTTAAAACTTGAAACTCAAAAATAACACCACACAACGACACGATCACCCATGAATCATGAACTGTTAATTACTAGTAGTAAGCACGAATGTTATGAATAGATCTATTTGGGATATACATCCCCGTTTGGGTGAGTAGCGCTCACTAGTTTTGGCAGTACCGAACTAACGGACGTATACCATGTCGGATTTGGATGTTGCGGGTTGAACATCTACACGGGCACATTATTGGCATAATTTGCATATACACACATGTTGTAGCTTCAGTGTCATGAGCTTAGCGCAGGCGTAATTACATTTTGAGATATTGTGTGTGTTACATGTCTTACACTTTGAAATCTTGTGGTCCTACTTTATACATTACGTAAACTTGTGAATTCATCAACTTTATGTTGACGTTTTAAAGCATGTTTTTCTCAGGTCAATAAGGTACAAGGGTAGGGATACATTGGATGTCGTCTTTTTGGGAGTCATATTGCATAAAGACTTATGTGCATTACATTTGGGAAATATTTGTTATGTATTAAAATCTTTACATTTTCAAGGATGAACAAGTTAAGCTTTGAGCTTTTATAACAAACAATTTCCTTAAATCCAATGTATCATTTTCAAATGACTCATTAGAGGTCGTTCTCTCATATCTTGTGCTATTGATCTATGAAGTAACACTCTCAGACCCTTATTCTGCTGCGACCTAATTTGGAGGTGTTACAGATTGGTATCTAGAGCCAAGGTTATAGAGAACCAGGTCAAATGTTTTGCTTGGACTATAACCGTTTTCAAACATTGCATCTTACAAAAGTTTTTACGGACATACATACACTATTTGTTTGCATTGACTACTTACATATCTATGTACGTACTTATATTATATTACGTATATTACTATACATATCTTATATATTATACTTATATAAGTTAATTTTATTGTTACAGCAGTCATGTCATCAGTTACCTACACGTCGTTATATTCTGATTTTAAGCCATGGAGATTTCAGTAGGTATCTGATGATGAGCTAGAGGCACCTGAGGAGGCGTCGCAATTTCCCTATCTCGGACTACGTGACTTGACCGAGCACCTACATTACGGACTATGTACCTGTTAGAGTACCTACAGAGTATTTTGCCTTCATCCGGACGATGAGTGGTTACTATTGGGACCAGCACCTCTACGTTGTTTTTGCTTCACCTAAAGCCCTATCACTGGGCTATGTTGCGGACTCCGATCCTTTAGAGGAGGACCTAGAGGAGGATCCTAATGAGGATCTCGGTGATTATCGTGCTGATGGAGATGATGATGATGATGAGGAGGAGGGGGAGGAGGCCTTCGAGGAGGACGAGGAGGAGAAGGAGGAGCATCTAGCTCTAGCCGAATCTACTACATTACCTGCTATTGACCTTGCCCCTCAGCTAAGGATACAAAGGCATTTAAGACTGACGAGTCTGCTCCTACACCTGCATCACCGCCTACCCATAATATCCCTACTTATGCTGAGGCACCACTAGGCTACAGAACATCCATGATTCGGTCGAGAGCTGCATCAGCACCACCTGTGCCATCACCTAGACTTTGCAAGGCTAGGATATCTATCCGACCCCAGACATCGATGGCAGCTACTACTGAGACACTCATTGCTGCGGTTGCTGCTACACTACCTTCATCATCACCACCACCATCTCCACTTACTTCACTATCATCTCCACTCCCCTAGATTCCCTCACTACCATTACCTTTACCATCACCACCACTACCATTAACTGCACCATCATCACCTTTGCTATTACTTGCTACTGACCGTAGGGAGGATATTCCCGAGGCTGATGTGCCACCTCGAAAGAGGTTGTGTTTGACTTCTCTCACTCCTAGGTTTGAGGTGGGGGAGACTTCAGCAGCTGCTGCTGCTAGACAGCCTGGATTGGATAATACTCATGCTACTGATTACAGTTTTGTTGATACTGTGGATGCCACCCCTGGAAGTCCTATGTCTAGAGAGGTTGGTTATGGGATTATGGATGTTTGGGATGACATGGTTAGGGATATGGAGGAGAGAGCACCGACCACTTTGGAGGAGTTGAGTCAGAGAGTGACAGATCTTGTTGCTACTCTTGCTCGGGATACTCATGAGATGTATGTTCGATTTGAGGATGCCCAAGATGACAAATCTCTTAAAAGAGCCCGAGTTAACATGTTGTTTAGAGATAGGCGATATCATCTCCACACAGCTATGCTTTTAGAGAGCGAGGCTAGGCACGCCCACCAGGCATGGTCACAGGCCATGGACTGTAACAGGGTGGTACATGCTGAGCTGCTAGCATATCGAGCAGAGGTCAGGGCATTGCATGAGCAGATCAGTATGCTGCAGAGACAAAGGGCTGAGGACAACAACATATTGACCTAACACATTTAGCAGGGACACGACATGACCAGAGAGCCAGAGCCCGCTAGAGATTTAGAGCCTCAGGATGGACCATCTGGTGCTGGTAGTAGTTGTTAGTGTTGTACCATTTTGTTAGCTATCATGTATAGCCTGCTAAGTTTTATAGGTAACTCCGAGCTAGTAGGCTGTAGGGATCTTGTTTCATCTTTTAGCTATTTTGTATAGCATGCTAAGTATTATGGGTAATTCTTAGCTAGCATGGCTTTAGGATCATATTTTCATTTTGTATCCCATCTGTACTGGTCATTGTGTAACCAAGAACTATCATGTATGTATGCATATTATTATGAATGAATGTCGATTTATTTATGTCATTATTGATCTCACTTCGGTTGTATATTTCACTGTGTGATGTGATCTCATTTTATTTATTATGCATATGTCATGTTGCGTTTATGATTGTATGAAATCTAACGTGTATTATATTTTCTTGTGATTTTTGAAGAAAATGACGCCAAAGAGAACCACCACACCTATGACTGATGCTCTATTAAGGCACTAATAGCCCAAGGAGTTGCTGATGCTTTGGCTGAGTATGAAGCACATAGAAGCAGTGGAAATGACGATGATAGCCATGAGTCTGAAAGTGGCAAAAGGATAGAGCGAGCTGCTCGTGAGTGCACTTATAGTGACTTCCTGAAATGTCAACCCCTCAATTTCAAGGGTACTGAAGGAGTTGTTAGTTTAACTCAGGGGTTTGAGAAGATGGAGCCTGTATTCCATATTAGCAAATGCACCGTCGCGTGCCAAATCAAGTTTGCTACTTTCACTCTTTTTGGAAATGCTCTGACGTGGTGGAACTCCCACGTTAAGATTGTTGGTCATGAGGTTGCATATGGAATGACATGGAAGACACTAAAGAAGATGATAACTGATAAGTACTGCCCAAGAGGCGAGATCAAGAAGCTAGAAATTAAACTATGGAACCTGAAGGTTAAAGGTACTGATATGTTGAGCTATAACCAACGTTTCCAAGAGTTGGCACTGATCTGCGGGAGGATGTTTCTCGAAGAATCTGATGAGGTCGAGAAGTATGTCAGTGGACTTTCTGACATGATTCAGGGAAGTGTGATGGCGTCTAATCCCAAGACAATGTAAGATGCAATTGATTTTTCAACTGAACTGACGGATCAAAAGATCCATACTTTTGCTGACCGTCAAGCTGAAAACAAAAAGAAGCTTGATGATAACTCAAGAAACAACCAGAATCAACAACAGCCTTTTAAAAGGCAAAATGTGGCAAGGGCCTACACTGCTGGGCCTGGGGAGAAGAAAGTGTACGGAGGATCTAAACCAATGTGTCTTAAATTCAACTACCATCACGATGGGCAGTGTGCTCTTAAGTGCACCAAATGCAAGAGGACTGACCATCTAGCCCAGGACTGTAGGAGTCCAGCTGCTGCTGCCAACAACCAGAGAGCCTCAAGGGCGAATCAAAGGGTTTTCACTTGCTTTGAGTGTAGAGCTCAGGGCCATTACAAGAGGGATTACCCAAAACTAAAGAATAACAACCGTATAAATCAAGCTAGAAATAGTGGAGCAACAGCAAGGGCTTATGTAGTGAGAAATGCAGGGAGAAACCTGGATGCCAATGTCGTTACGGGTACGTTCCTCCTAAACAACCGCTATGCTTCTATCTTGTTTGATACTAGTGCCGATAGGAGTTTTCTGTATACTGCATTTAGTTCCCTAATTAACATCGTCCCAACTACACTAGACCATGATTATGATGTCGAACTAGCCGACGGGAAAATAGTTAGAGTTAATACTATCATACGGGGTTGCACTTTAAACTTCTTAAATCACCCATTCAACATCGACTTAATGCCCGTAGAGCTTGGTAGTTTTGACATCATAATTCGTATGGATTGGTTAGTATAGTTTCATGCCGTAATCATCTATGATGAGAAGATCGTTCGTATTCCCTTTGAAATGAGATCTTAATTGTTCGTGGTGACGGAAGCAACAGCGGACACGAGTCTCGATTAAACATCATCTCGTGCACCAAAACTCAGAAGTATTTGCTGAAAGGATGCCATGTCTTTTTGGCACATGTTACCACAAAGAAGGCTGAAGACAAGTCGGAGGAGAAGCGACTTGAGGATGTACCTATTGTTCGAGATTTCCCTGAATTATTTCTCGAGGACTTGTCGGGTATTCCACCAATCTGACAAGTGAAATTTCAAATCGATTTGATACCTGGTGCACCTGTAGCACCGGCGACTTATCAATTAGCCCCGTCCGAGATGAAAGAATTGTTGGATCAACTGCAGGAACTTTCTGACAAAGGCTTTATAAGACCCAGTTCCTCACCTTGAGGAGCTCCGGTCTTGTTTGTCAAGAAGAAGGATGGATCATTCTGGATGTGTATCGATTACCGGGAATTAAATAAGCTAATGGTGAATCGTTATCTGCTTCCAAGAATTAATGATTTATTCGATCAACTTCAAGGGTCGAGTGTCTACTTGAAGATCGACCTGAGATCGGGTTATCATCAACTGAGAGTTCATGAAGAAGACATCCTGAAGACCGCATTGAGAACTCGTTACACCATTATGAATGTCAAGTTATGCCGTTTGGTTTGACTAATGCACCGACTGAATTTATGGATCTCATGAATCGGGTGTGCAAGCCATACTTGGACAAGTTTGTGATTGTCTTATCGACGATATTCTGATCTACTCAAAGAACAAACAGGAGCATGAAGAGCATTTTAAGTTAATCTTAGAGTTGCTTAAGAAGGATGAGTTGTATGCCAAATTTTCTAAGTGTAAATTTTGGATTCCCAAGGTACAGTTACTCGGTCACGTGATTGACAGTTAGGGTATTCATGTGGATCCCGCCAAGATCGAGTCTATTAAAGATTGGGCATCTCCTAAGACTGCAACGGAGATTCGTCAATTTATAGGTCTTGCCGGTTATTATCGAAGATTCATTGAAGGATTTTCAAAGATCGCCAAATCAATGACCAAGCTAACCTAGAAGAAGGTCAAGTTTGATTGGGGTGACAAACAAGAGGCTCCTTTTCAGTTATTAAAGTAGAAACTGTGTAGTGCACCTATCTTGGCTTTACCTGAAGGAGCTGAGAACTTTATTTTTTATTGCGATGCTTCGCATAAAGGATTAGGTGTTGTCTTAATGCAAAACGAGAAGGTGATTGCTTATGCATCACGACAACTGAAAATTCATGAGAAGAATTATACAACTCATGACTTGGAGTTAGGAGCATTAGTGTTCGCTCTAAAGATTTGTAGGCACTATCTGTACGGAACAAAGTGTACCGTGTTCACTGATCACAAAAGTTTATGACATATCCTTGACCAGAAGGAGTTGAACATGAGGCAACGTCGTTGGTTAGAGTTGCTCAGTGATTACGATTGTGAGATTCATTATCACCCGAGAAAAGCAAATGTAGTGGCTGACGCTTTAAGTAGAAAAGAACGAATTAAACCATTACGGGTTCGAGCCTTAGTTATGATTATTGGTTTGGATCTTCCCAAGCAAATTTTGGAAGCTCAGACTGAGGCAAGAAAACCAAAAAACCTCAAGGCTGAAGATGTGGGAGGTATGCTGGTTGAGACTTTAAGGGAATCAGAAAACCCCAAGAAAGAAAATTTGGAACCGCTTGCTGACGGAACATTGTGTTTGAATAACCGGAGTTGGTTGCCATGCTATGGTGATCTAAGGACTCTGATTATGCATGAGTCCTGCAAGTTAAAATATTTTGTTCATTCGGGTTCCGACAAGATGTACCAAGACATGAAGAAATTATACTGTGGCCCAACATGAAAGCTGATATTGCCACTTATGTTAGCAAGTGTTTGACATGCCTAAAGGTCAAAGCTGAACACCAAAAACCATCTGGTTTGTTGGTGCAACCTGAGATTCCTTAGTGGAAGTAGGACAATATCACCATGGATTTTATCACCAAGCTCCTAAGGACGTTGAGTGGTTATGATACCATTTGGGTAATTGTAGACCGACTTACCAAGTCTGCATACTTTTTACCGATGAGGTAAAATGACTCTATGGACAAATTGACAAGACTGTACTTGAAAGAAGTGGTCATGAGACATGGAATACCAGTCTCGATCATTTGTGACCGTGACGGTAGATTTACGTCAAACTTTTAGAGGACATTTCAAAAGGCTTTAGAAACTTATTTGGATATGAGTACTGCTTACCATCCACAAACTGAAAAGAACCATTTAGACACTAGAAGATATGCTACGTGCTTGCGTGATAGACTTTGGAAATGGTTGGTGTAACACCCCCAAAACACGATACGCAGCGGAATAATACATTTGGGGTGCTACTTCATAATACATGCACACGAGTCCTAGTAACATGCCAAAAATACGTTTATTAACAAATTTCATCTCATTAGTTTAAAAGAAAATCAGAGTCACACGATAGGTCCCAAACTATACAAGTCATATCACGACTTTATTTCAAAAATGTTTCATTAATTTATAAACATATGTTCACCGAGCCTTCATTCTTGATATCCGCGTTCCGTCCCATCCAAACTATCTTCATACCAAAACCTGAGAAAAACATGCTTAAAGAGGTCAACATAAAGTTGGTGAATTCATAGGTTTATATAAATGTATAATCCAGGACCGCAAGACTTTCCCCGTGATAATGCAACAGATGCAGACATCACAAAATGTAATTACGTTTTCCTAAGCTCATGACACCGAAGCTCGACATAATTGAATACAATATATAAATATTGCCTACATTGCCCGTGATGATGTTCAACCCGTAACATCCAGTATCCGACATGATATACGTTCGTTTACCTAGTGATAGCTAGTCACCCGAACGGGGAGGTCAATCCCAAATAGATCTATCTATAATCACTCGCGCTTCCAAACCAGGAATTAACAGTTCATGATTCATGGGCATAGTGGGTTATCGCTACTTAGGCAAACACGTAATCATGATAAAATGCACACTTGCGTCCAATTTGTAAAACAAAGCATGTTTCTCACCCCAAAACTTGTAAATCAATAATTGTAAAACATGGGGCTATGAACTCACCTTGATTGAGTAAATTGATAATAAAATATCCCAAATGAAAACGCGTCATGCTAACGCCCGAATGCAACCTAGTTAATATAGGTCGAATTAGTATTCAAGTACGTTGTCTAACAACTATCATATATAATCCTATATAGTTATCATCATACTATCGTTCGGGCTATCATAATTAAGAGGTCATGACATGACGTACGAGGAGTTAGGACACTTTAAATCGTAAATCCAACAACTCGTCAATACGCCATCCGAAGAGGCCTCATTATGAAATTCCCTAGTAATATAGCACTTTGATAACTAATAACATATATATATTTATATATGCATACATACATATATGTGATGAGAAATCCACTTGCGCGTCCTAACCTTAACACTTAGCATATTTTATATACTATTTGCCATTCGATCCCATACTATTTTATACTTTCCCTTTTTAGAATCGACCAACGGTCTCAAAAATAGTTACTTACGATAGTTTAGTAACCGATATGTTTTTATTAATCAAAAACATCTTCACAACCCGTGAACGTTTATTAAAGTCTTCATTGACTTTTACGTTTGACTTTTATAAAATATATATTTATTTTCTAAGTCTGATCCGACCAAAACGACCCACTAGATAACATTTTCTCGACTCTGGTTCTAAAGAGAACTTATGCGAAACGATATTCCGAACAACTTTTTAGTTTTAGTCGAAACCCGAAACCCAACAGAAAATGACCAAACTGCCCCTACCAGTTTCAGCCGAAATATATTACCAAAACGCATACCTGCGTTTGCGTTTTTGACCCGTTATAAGGCGTTTTTAATTCTAGAAAACCTCGCGGAGAAGTAAAACGTCATTTTGAACAACTTTCCAGTTTTGTCCGAGACCCGAAACTCGACCGAAATGGGTGAAAACGCACTCGCATCAAGTCTGATGCAGTGGGTTAATTACCAAAAATCCAGATTTTGCCCCCGCCTTACGACCCGTTATCACTCGCTTTTAGACTTAAAGAACCTCGCGGGGAAGTAAAACGACCTTCCGAACGACTTTCATGTTTCGGCCGAAGGCCGAAACGGACTCGAAAGTGCCCGAATCGAGCTCTTAAAATCTGGACAGCAAGCGCCCTATTACTAGTGCCGAGTTTTTATATTAAGGATATATATCTCGTTTTTGCCATAACTTTTTCGTTATTAGGAGTTACAAGACGATCCTTATATGGAAACGATCGTCTAAGCAAGCTCTACCATATTTCAAAGCCTAAAATCAAATTTACCAATTTCTCGATCCTTGTTTGGCGGGCCAAACTTTCTGCTCACAATGAGCTTATTACAAACCACGCCAAAATCCGTTTTTGACCCAAAATCTCATCAAAACTATGTCTAATATAGCCTATAATTTATACTTAGCCCACTTAATCTTCTTATATCAGAATATACTAGACGCCGCAAGGTTCAACCGATTTCATCACATATATACATATTTATGTAAATCAATTCAAATGAATGAGATAATCGAAATAGACATAAAAGTGAAGCTCACTATGCTATATGGAGCAAAGTCGGAAAACAAAAGGCACTCGTCTCGTCCTTCTTGCTTCTTAGTCGTGGCTCTCCCTCACCCGAACCAAACCAAAGCCAAACTCGAACCAACCCAATAACTTTCAATAACCAAACACACCCTCTGTGTCTTGTACCCGGTTCGAACCCACAACCTTCCAAGCAAAACCACTTCCTTTGACCCTTGCTTGGTTCGAACCAAGAAGGAAAAGAGAAACCAAAGTACAACTTGGTTCTTACTTGATTCACCTCACCATTTAAGTGATACTTTAATGTGTTAATGAGATCAAACTAGAAAAATGAATGGTTTGTGTGGGTGAAATATTCGGCAGCCACAAGACAAGGAAAGGAAAGAAAGAATGAATCTTTGAAACTTATATATGATATTTCATGAAAATATCTAATAAATATCTCACAAATATCTTGCAAATATCTTTTAGATATTTTGTAAAATATCTAGTTAATTTAACGTGAGCCTTAAACGCGAGCTTTGGCCAAGGCCGAGAAACAAATACGACATGGTTCATAAAATGATATTTTATGATCATAAGAATAATAGCGAGACACGTCGTAAATTTTACGAAGCTCGAAACGATTAACGAACGCGCGGTCAAACGTCGACTCGCGGAACGTCAAAAATAAAAGTAACCCAATCTTTTCCAAATTTTTCATAATAAATACGAAAATATTTATTATCGACAAATAAAATGTTAAATGTCGACACTCGCTCACGGAAACTCGTAAAATAATATTTACGACATCGGGCACGCGATCGTCGTACAATGACCTAAAACACGGGGTGTTATAGTCTTCCCCCGTTAAATGAGCCTTGTCCTCAAGGCTTAAGATGCTGCACTTGACACCGGTGCGGTCTTTGTGAAGAGATGTAGATATTTCTTTCGAAATTGATCCTTGCATTCTCATGTAAACTCAGGGCCTCGCCTAGAGTTCCATCGAACTTTAACTATTGGGACACGGCTTTGCCTCAACCGTTTGACTTCTCGATCCATGATTTCCGCAGGTTTCTCGACAAACCGAAGCTTGTCATCAAAGTGAAGTTCATCCAACGGAACGGCTAAAGGTTCGTCGGCATAGTACTTCCTCAAGTTGGATACATGAAACGTATTGTGAACCCTGCTCAGCTCTTGCGGAAGCCCAAGCTTGTAAGCAATGGATTCAACTTGTTCCAACATCTTGAAGGATCCAACATATCTAGGGTTTAACTTCCCTCGTTTGCCAAAGCGTACTTCTCCTTTCTAAGGCGATACCTTAAGCATAACTAGGTTGTCAACTCGAAGTTTTACAGGCTTACGCCTCAATACTCGCCTCGTCCATCCCTGATGGAAAGTCACGAAAAACAAATGGTAACTTATACCAATAAAATCAAAAATATGATTCAACGCACTTATATCATAAAGAGACAAGACACGCCACAGAATCATATCCGATATAACAAAAATTAACGTCGCTCCTAAAAGATAATCCTTTAGACGAATGATCGCTCCAAACTCAGTTTGTGATCATTAAACAAAAACGAAGCTCCCACCGCTTATCAAACCAAATCAGGTCATCCTGCGAACCAAATCCGAAACAATTTCCGCGGATCGGGACCGAAACAAGCGTCGCGAATCACAATCATAAGATACACTATCTAAACGATACCCAAAAGGTATTCCATTATTCAAAATCCAAAATACTCATCATAACCAAAATCCAAAACATACTTCGCCCTCCCGGTCTCATTTGATAATGGACCACCGGTTGCGAACAAAATTCCAGAGTACTCACGACTCTATCAATTGCATTATAGCACTAACACATATTGTCAAAAGACAAAACGAAATCAATCAAGAAAATAATTGAACATCATGAGCTTAATGCTGGATCGTCGAAAATTAAAAATTCCAACATTTCCATATGGCGACTAGCACAATCGGCTCGGTCCTATCCCAACACATTACATCCTAGATGAATTGAATCATTCAGTCGAGAAAATCACTCACATTCCTACTTCCATACCGCTCGACTTAAGACATTGGCTACTTTGGTCGTTCCTCCAGAATGGGGACGGATGTCACCATTTTTCTAGAGTCTCAAATCAAATCGCCCCTCTTTACACACTCGAGTCGTCACGTCACGGAGTAAGGATCACTACGCCCAACCGCAGGTCAAGCATCGCATAGTGTCTTATTTTAATCCTTGACGATAAAAGAATATCACTACTATACTACCACTACACTCAATAACGGGAAAAGAAAAGAATTTTCTTCACGGCCATCAGTTGATACAATAATAATAACTCACATTTGATGTAGGAGAAGTCTTCTCCATTCTTCACTTTCAACTTCCTTTACTTTGGAAACCTTATGACCCCGAGAAGATCCCTTCTCATTGTCGGTATCAGGTTTCTTGGGTACTCTACCATTTAATAAATTTTCTCAAGCCTTTTGGGTACGTTTACATGTCCATGCTCGATGGCACTCTATACCTTTTTAACGGATTCCAGAGATTATCGGGTTCCTATTCGTGTCATATCGGATACCATTAAGCCCACTCATTTATAATTTCTTATTTACATAAAGAAGCGTCCAAATTTATGTAAGTAAGAAATGATAAACTTATGGTTCATTGATTTACAATTTATTTATTTAAATGAAGAGGCATCCCAATCATTTCAAATAAAGAAATTATAAATCATCCTACTTAATAATTTCTAATGCAATACACGTACACACATAACCCTCAAGGTTGTAAATGACATGACGATGCATGTGCTCTAATGAGTATAGGACGAGTGCTTAGAACTCGTCTTCAGAGACGGGGAGTAAAACAATCAGGGAAGATCAACATAGTGCTCAAAATAATTGATGAGTACTCAGTCCGAGTAAATACGATAAAGGTCCTTATGAACTAGTCAACATAGCAATTATCATATCAATCCTCCTATTACAAGTCCCGCCCATACAAGACTTGTAATACTTAGATTCATACATAATTCCATGTAAACAAAATTATGACAGTATTCGCGTAATACAATATTGTATAAGATTATGAGGAAAATAATTTCAGAGACCATTGTATAACTTACAATGTCTGAGAACGAATATAAACAAACGTACAATATACGTAAACAGAAATGCCAGCATACATATTATATATATGTATAAATCCGGACCGCAATCGATCAAAATATGTATTGCCACTTTATTCAAGGCAACGTACATATACATGAGTGTATAAAACCATGATTACCATTACTCTAAGTTCATGAAACTGATGCACTATGTACCCATCGCAGATGTCCCCTCCAAGGATCATCCGGTCATTAAAGAACATCCACTCCCGTTACCGGTGTCCCCTCCAAGAACACCCGGGCTTTAATTAAAAAAATATGCATAAATCCGTATACCATAGAACGGATGCACTGTATATATACACACATATATAATTACCACCTATACAAGGTGTCACCCACTTGTTACACAAATAATATACAATCAAGTATACCACATAAAGTATCTAAGGATCAGGACCAACGCACGCGCGGATATCGGACATCGGTGAACGACTCGTGACAAAATTTCCAAAATCAGTTGTAGTCCAAGTTTGAAAAACGACTTAGTTCGCTACAACTCGAGCTCTGATACCAATCTGTAACACCCCCAAAACACGATACGCAGCGGAATAATACATTTGGGGTGCTACTTCATAATACATGCACACGAGTCCTAGTAAAATGCCAAAAATACGTTTATTAACAAATTTCATCTCATTAGTTTAAAAGAGAATCAGAGTCACAAGATAGGTCCCAAACTATACAAGTCATATCACGACTTTATTTCAAAAATGTTTCATTAATTTATAAACATATGTTCACCGAGCCTTCATTCTTGATATCCGCGTTCCGTCCCATCCAAACTATCTTCATACCAAAACCTGAGAAAAACATGCTTAAAGAGGTCAACATAAAGTTGGTGAATTCATAGGTTTATATAAATGTATAATCCAGGACCGCAAGACTTTCCCAGTGATAATGCAACAGATGCAGACATCACAAAATGCAATTACGTTTGCCTAAGCTCATGACACCGAAGCTCGACATAATTGAATACAATATATAAATATTGCCTACATTGCCCGTGATGATGTTCAACCCGTAACATCCAGTATCCGACATGATATACGTTCGTTTACCTAGTGATAGCTAGTCACCCGAACGGGGAGGTCAATCCCAAATAGATCTATCTATAATCACTCGCGCTTCCAAACCAGGAATTAACAGTTCATGATTCATGGGCATAGTGGGTTATCGCTACTTAGGCACAACACTAATCATGATAAAATGTATCACTTGCGTCCAATTTGTAAAACAAAGCATGTTCTCTCACCCCAAAAACTTGTAAATCAATATTGTAAAACTTGGGCTATGGACTCACCACGAGTGAGTAAACTGATAACCAAATATCCTAATAAAAACCTTCACGCTAACGCCCGACTGCAACCTAGTTAAATATATGTGAATCAGTATTCAATACGTTAAAACTTGTAAATCAATAATTGTAAAACATGAGGCTATGAACTCACCTTGATCAACGATCAAGATCAAATAAACCTAATAAATCACAACGAAGCAGCAACGATCTCGACCACGACCTATGATTATGTCGTTCGATTATAATATGTATAAAGTACTATCAACGATGTGTACATCGTTACAACGAAAACATATATATATTTATATATATGTTTACATACATATATGTGATGAGAAATCCACTTGCGCGTCCTAACCTTAACACTTAGCATATTTTATATACTATTTGCCATTCAATCCCATACTATTTTATACCTTCCCTTTTTAGAATCGACCAACGATCTCAAAATAATTACTTACGATAGTTTGGTAACCGATATGTTTTTTTTAATCAAAAACATCTTCACAACCCGTGAACGTTTATTAAAGTCTTCATTGACCTTTACGTTTGACTTTTATAAAATATATGTTTATTTTCTAAGTCTGATCCGACCAAAACGCCCCACTAGACCACATTTTCTCGACTCGGGTTCTAAAGAGAACTTATGCGAAACGATATTCCGAACAACTTTTTAGTTTTAGTCGAAACCCGAAACCCAACAGAAAATGACCAAACTGCCCCTACCAGTTTCAGCCGAAATATATTACCAAAACGCATACCTGCGTTTGCGTTTTTGACCCGTTATAAGGCGTTTTTAATTCTAGAAAACCTCGCGGAAAGGTAAAACGTTATTTTGAACAACTTTCCAGTTTTGTCCGAGACCCGAAACTCGACCGAAATGGGTGAAAACGCACTCGCATCAAGTCTGATGCAGTGGGTTAATTACCAAAAATCCAGATTTTTGCCCCCGCCTTACGACCCGTTATCACTCGCTTTTAGACTTAAAGAACCTCGCGGGGAAGTAAAACGACCTTCCGAACGACTTTCATGTTTCGGCCGAAGGCCGAAACGGACTCGAAAGTGCCCGAATCGAGCTCTTAAAATCTGGACAGCAAGCGCCTTATTACTAGTGCCGAGTTTTTATATTAAGGATTTATATCTCGTTTTTGGCATAACTTTTTCGTTATTAGGAGTTACAAGACGATCCTTATATGGAAACGATCGTCTAAGCAAGCTCTACCATGTTTTTAGGCCTAAAATCAGATTTACCAATTTCTCAATCCTCGTTTGGCGTGCCAAACTTTCTGGTCACAATAAGCTTATTACAAATTCCGCTAAAATCTGTTTTTGACCCAAAATCTCATCAAAACTACATCTAATGTACCTTATAATTTCATAATAATCCTACTTCGCTATCAACAACATATTACACTAGACGCCGCAAGTTTCAATCGATTTCGTCACATATATACATATTTACCAAAATCAATCAAGTAATAGAAATAATCAAAATAAGCATCAAAGGAAAGCTCACAATGCTATACGGAGAAACGTCGGAAAATAAAAAGTTTCTCAACTCGTCCCTCTCGCTTCATAGCCGTGGCTCACCCTCACCCGAACCAACCCAAAGTCAAACTTTAATCGACCAAATCAACCCAATAACTTTTAATAAATATAACACACATATTTGTGTCTTGTACCCGGTTCGAACCCACAACCTTCCAATCAAAACCACTTCCTATGACCCTTGCTTGGTTCAAATCATCATTTGGGGGATACTTGAAGGAGTTCTTAAGATTGAAAATCAAAAAAAAGAAAAGAAAAAAAAATGAATTGTGTGATGGTGTTGTAGGTTAGGCATAAATCATAAGACAAAGAGAAAGAAAAATGAATTTTATAACATGTTAACATGTATATCTATATCATAAATATCTCAAAATATCTTGTAGATTTGGTACCCACTTTTAATTAAACGCGAGCTTTGGCCAAGGTCGAGAAATAAATATGACATGGTTCAAAAAATAATATTTTATGATCATAAGAATAATAGCGAGGCACGTCGTAAATTTTACGAAGCTCGAAACGATTAACGAACGCGCGGTCAAATGTCGACTCGCGGAACGTCAATAATAAAAATTATCGAATCTTCTCCAAATTTTTTTATAATAAAATACGAAAATATTTATTATCGACAAATAAAACTTTAAATGTCGACACTCGCTCACGGAAACTCGTAAAATAATATTTACGACATCGGGCACGCGATCGTCGTACAATGACCTAAAACACGGGGTGTTATATTAACTGTATCGCTAGGCAGCGTGCCTACTATTCGATCGGTGATGGCCTTCAACACAGTGTCGATTTTGTTGGTCATCTCCCTTTGCTGTTGTTTGAAATTGGCTTCAAACTTAGATAGTCTAGCGTCTTGAGATGCATGAACTCGAAAGCCAATCCTTCTATATTCGATTGGTTGTTAAAATTTTGAGGATGTTTGTTGAAGGAACAGTTCGGGATTGAACCGTTAGGTTGGAACCGGTTAGGTGGGTTTGAAAAATTATTTTGGGAATTTTGGGGTTGTCTCCACCTAAGGTTTGGGTGACTTTTCCATGACGGATTATAGGTGTCACCAAAATTGTTTTTCTCGGGCTTGAAAGTATACCACTTACCTCCCGCTTTATCGGTACGCGCGGATACGTAGTCAACAAAGGCTTTTTGGGGTTTTCCATGCAATACTGAGTGCCATGGGGACCACTACAGATTTCACATGAGGTAGTGATTTTGTTCACTTGGGTAGGTTGTGTCGGAGCAAGATGAGCTTCCATCAAGCATTGAACTTGATTTTCGAGCTCGATTAGACGGCGGTCGGATGTACTCGGGACATCTTGAGGCAAAGCGATTGCCTTGACCGGCTTAGCGAAATCCCTTGGGTCGTTCCAACTTTTGTTGTCATAGAGGGCGAGGTCCTCTAATAGTGCCCATGATTCTTCGGCGTTATGGTCATGAAGCTTACCACCAGCGAATTAGTCAATGGTTCGTCTTGTGACGGGATTGACATGGTCATAAAAATTTGAACTTTGAGCCAAAGGTCTATGCCATGATGAGGGACTTTTTGGAGTAAGTCCTTGAAACGAGTCCATGCTTCAGATAGAGATTCTCCATGATGTTGTTAAAACATCAGGATATCATTGCGAAGTTTTGCGGTCCATCCTGATGGAAAGAATTGAGCAAGGAATCGGGTAGTAAGATCCTCCCATGTAGTGATGGATCCTGCTGGAAGACGTTCAAGCCAATTGCTAGCTTGATCATGAAGGGAGAATTGAAATAAACGCAGGCGCGTTCTTTCCCTATTTTCACCATCAAGGTCAAGTGAGTCCACAAGTTTAAAGAAATACTTAAGGTGTTGGTTTGGATCCTCTGACTGAAGTCCATAGAATTAGCATCCGTTTTGTACCAACCGGATGGTGTCGGATCGAAGAGGTATCATGTTGTTCCCTACGGGGAGCTCAATGGTATTCTTGTAGCCCTCGTGGCTAGGTTTAGAGTAGTCTCCTAAAGTATGGATAGGATTCTCGTCTCCCATGCTAGTTGACGAGAATGGGTTACGAAACAGATAACATAAAGAAAAGATAGACTACAAAAAAGATAATATGCAGAAATTAAAGTCTTACTTGAAAGGATTTAGGCAAGTAGAACTAAGTTAAACTATGATCAAAACCTAACTATTCCCCAGGCGGCGGCGCCAAAAACTTGATGCGGTCGTCGTTAGACTTCTACACAAAGTTTTACAACTCCCTAGGCAGAGTACCTAATCGTTGTAGTAGTAGTATAGGCAAGACTCGAGGGTTGTTATTGTTCACTCAGGGAATAGGTTAGGAAGGCTTGATCATGGTCTAATAGAATTCTAAGGGTTGAAGGAAGATTCTTTTTGTATTTTTATATTTTATGGAAAGCAAGTAAATCGTATAATTAGATAGGTGGTTGGTTTTAGCTATTAAGCTAAATATAAATCTATACTACTGGTGATAACAATAAAATAAAAGATTATGTTTATTTAATCATGTATTGCTCCCTATATTGCTTCTTCTAGTGTTGTTGCTTTGTCACACTTATGATGATCTGTGTAATTACTGCCTAAGTCATGAACAAATTACACGAACCCGCCGTCTACTTAGTATTCCGTTAAAGCAACACACAAGTAAGGTAGTATGCAGACTATTACAAGGCCCCTAAGGGTATACTAAGTGCATGTGAAATATATTAAGAGTGGATCAACCATATTAGGGGGCAAGGTAGTATGAAGACTGTTACCCGATGGTATCCTTTCTACACAATCATGTTTTTATAGACATATCAACAACGATACAGACAAAAGCTGGTTTTCTAAGACCTAACATGTACATCTATCACAAGAAGCAACACCACTAAGATCTACATTATAAATTTCATACAATCATAAATAAACACAATAAAGGGTTTAGCCAAGCATGCTATAGATAAAGCAAGAACATAGATGAATTAAACAACACATAGACATATTGAATGATTAAATAAACCTTATTTGATTAAAACATGAGTTGAAGGAAGTACAATAGGGTTTTTAGGCCCTAAAATCGTCCCTAACAGCTGCTGAACTAGGGTTCATACCCTCTTTTTATACTAAAGTTACACACTCAAAACCCTAAATTCGAGTTTGTATATATAGTAAAAACGCTATGACGGCGTCGCGTTTTAGTCGTGACGCCGTCATGAAAGTGAATATTCTAGATAATAGGTTGGGTCATGATCTTTGACGCCATCATAGAATATGTGATGCCATCGTGGGATGCGTTGTGACGGCGTCACATAGAAACTGTGACGCCGTCTCCAGCTGCTGAGAACATAATCTTGAGAAATATTGGTGTAGGTCCGTAGTCTTGTCCGTTTCTTCTCTAAATGAGCCCAAGTCACATGTATTTCCTCCAAATGACTTCCAAATGCAAAATACCTGAAAAGGAACGATTAAGTACCTATTTTGGGCATAAACACGTGATTTAGGGGGTTAAACGACCCTGAAAAGTATATAAAATGACACCTCATCACTAACCATGTCACCAGGAAGCGTGTAGATAGAAGCAGACCACGTCACCAAAGGAAGTAATAAAATAAATACAATCAAACATTGAATAAAGGAACCATAAATATTGCGTAAAACATTAATGAGGCAAAGAGAGAGAGAGAGAGAGAGAGAGAGAGAGAGAGAGAGAAAAGAAGGAATAAACCTGGCATAAGAGAATAATAAGTCAATCAAAACTTTACAATACTAGACTGTGGGGACATGATGAGGTATAGTCTCCTCCGAAACCACTAAAGGAGCAACATGGCTAACCACCTTTTCCAAAGTAGCACGGGTTAAGCCAGACATGTATTCTGGAGAAGCTAATGTGTCAAAGGACATATCAGGTCCGGAGTTACTAGTACCATGCCAGAATAGCAAAATCTAAGGAAAATCCAACAAGGTGTTGTACCAAGTTTGGACCACTGTCCTTAGGCTGACATACAAACGAAACTAGGTTAGCGAGCAAAGAGGAGGTGCCAAACCAGCGACTGCCCCACTGACCCTAGATGACAACTACCATTCTTGTATCATCGGGTAAGACTCGAGTAGTATAAAGAGGGAAGCCCATTCCCTCAAGAGAGGAGAACACACACGCACACACTCCAAACCATACTTTTCCCCTTATATTCTCTCCGCAATTATCTTATACTATATATACTTACTCTCATGCCAGAGATGGTCTCGAACTAAAATCCTGGGGCGAGCTAATAATGTTCTTTCTTAATTTCAGCTAGGATACGAAGGAGTACTTATGAAGGAGCTGAGCTGAACTGGATAATCATGAAGATTAAAGCCCGTTTGCCAAGCCTAACAGGCCCACGTAAATTTTCTTCAATAGTAATCCTTGATGCATGTCTGAATGGCACCAACTAGAAGTAACGATCCCTTATGCTCTAATATTAATCTTAACGTAATGAAGCATTCCTTGTCATTGTTAGTCTTAATTTGACACAAGCCTAAGTGGATTGGTCTTTTCACCTAAACATGTAGTTATCTGGTTTTTCTGTTAGTGATCTCTTTGAAATGAGATAAACGATGAACTTAACAATAGGTTTTTAAGGGGTTTTTGCTTATTTGTTGAGTGTAAAAATAAGAAACCTAATAAGCTCGATCTTTATATCTTATGAACTTATTAACTTAAGCTTATAGCTTAGATGAGTTGAAAAGCACAAGTTAGTAAACTTACACGACACATATTTTGAACTTGCTAGTTTTTTGATTTACACATAGGCTCGTCAGCTTACTACCAATTCCTTTAAATGTAGCCAAAGTTGGTCAAGCAGTTTAAATTTTTTATAAATGAAGGGTGAATGTCTTGCAGCTTATCTATCAACCTTACAAACTTATATGAATTAACAAAAAATAGTAATAATTGATGAGGTATGGTCATCTTCGAATACTTTGGGGGAGACAATCACAATTAACTCCTAACATTCCTAAGACAAACCACTTCATGTTAGAATGATCCGCTAGAGTAGCTGGGGTGATGAAGGCTACCTTAGGTCCAAAGGCAATGACGATGGAGTAGTGTCTGCACAGGAGGTAAGGAGCAATGTCTGCACAGGATGTAAGGAGTAGTGTCTACACAGGAGGTGGAGTGGTATCTGCACAGGAGGTGGAGCATTGCCTCCATCAGAGCTAGTACATTAGAAACTAACGTACGTTGTATGATGATGTATGAATAGCACAGATGCTTAGTCTACAACCAGTTTTTAGAGCATGGAGACAACCTTGACTTTGAAGACCAAGCCTGATGCTTAACAATGACTTATGCGCTGCCTCTAGAAGATAACTTAGCTTTAGCAATTCCCGTGTCTTGGAGCTAACTCCAGGTAGTATATAATGAGTTGTTCACACACATGAACATGACTCAGATTCACACACAAACTCTAATACTCACTTCTCCTTACTCTTACCCCTCCCTTACTATCATTCACTTATACCAAGTACTTAATCCCATGCCAGAGCTTGGTCTCGGATTAAAACCTTAAAGGCGAGCTAACAGTGTTCTTTCTTATTTTAGCCTAAGAGGCGAAGGAGCAGATGTAAGACCTCCTAAGGATTAGGACTGAAGAGCATCTATAAAAATTTGCTCAAACATTAGCACCATTTATGGGATTGGAGTACCAATCTACCAAGTGCTAACAATGGATGGTTGTACGAAGGACCCTCAACTAGAAGAAGGTGAAAACTAGAACACCGGGGCACATGAGACCGGGAGGAATCCTTTGGGAGGAACCTTGGCTCTCGCCGGACCAGTTTAGGATGACCCCTAGGAAAACATTGATGTATTGAGAACCATGATCAAGGAGCTTGACAACCAGGGTTATGATAAGGTAACCCCTCACAGGCTTTTCAATGAAGGGTCAGGCGGAGCTGGTTCAGAGAACTCTTAGAAGAGTCTTTCAATAGAGGATGTAGGAGGATACTCCTTCGATGGATCATCTAGGTCAAGGAGCCGAAGTATGTCTCGAT